>PVLC010000250.1:27500-127123 GCA_004027655.1 Graphiurus murinus
CAAACTGGGTTTGAATCAAATTTCTCACTGGGGACTCAGTGGGGAAGGAGAGTCCAGCAGAAGGGGGGTCCCCCCCTCCAGGGGTGGGCTGGCAGGGAGGGGGCTGTGGAGTGCAGAGAAGGCCTTCAGTGGGGACCTGGGCACCCCAGGGATGCACAGAGGCCCCCGGAGTCCCTAGTGCCTGGCGTGGGGCCCTGCTCCCATGGAGGGGAGCTGGGGTTCCTGGCTCCGGGCCGCAGCCGTCCTGGGAAGGGTTTCCAGACCTGTCAGCTGAAGTCTGGCGGCCTCCGCTAATTCATTTGACTCGGAAATCTCAACTTGACCAGGTCCCCCCTCCTCTCTTTAAAACAAACTCATTAAACTTGTCAACACTCATTAGGCCTGTAAAACATTGAACTACAGCCACTGGGGAGACAGAGAGAGAGAGAGAGAGAGAGAGAGAGAGAGAGAGAGAGAGAGAGTGTGTGTGTGTGTGTGTGTGTGTGTGTGTGTGTGTACACACAGGAGCATGCAGTCCAGAGCTGAACCCGGCCCTGGGAGACCCATGGCCGAGGCTCCGCAGGGGCAGAAGTCACACTGGCTTATGCTGCCGCTTCTTCCATCTGCCTTATATCGAAGGCAGACAGTGTGGGAGGTGAGGCACTGGCCACGGAGCCTGGAGTTTGAATTTGGCTTTGCTCTCCTCCCCTGTCCTTGCTGCCCAGTTTTTCAGCCCTCCCCGTGTCTCAGTTTACCCCACCTATAACATGGGTACCTTAATAATGGGTCCATCTCACTGGGCTGTTGGAAATAGTGCAGATGTATAGTGTATATAAAGCGTGTGTGTGTGTGTGTGTGTGTGTGTGTGTGGTGTGTGTGTAAAACACTGGGATTGAACCCAGGGGTATTCTACCTCTGAGCTACACCCCCAGCCCTATTTTATTTCTTATTTGGAAACAGGGTCTCACTAAGTGGCTGAGAACCTTGCTAAATTGCTGAGGTTGGCTTTACACCTGCGATCTTCCTGTCTCAGCCTCCCCAAGTACTGGGATTACAAGCATGCGCCACCATGGCTGCTCATATAAAGTACTTATAAGGATGCCTGGTGCATTTTAAGAGCAAAACTATTGGCAGCTATTATTTCATTTAAACTGTAAGAGGCAGAAGTTAGAACTTTGAAATTTGGTTTTGGTAAGACCTGGGTTTGAACTTCAACGTCCTGCTGGGGGCCTCTAGGTTGGAACCCATTTCTCTGAGTGTCAGTTTCCCCAAGTGAAGTGAGTAAAATAAAATGTATGCTCAAAGACAGTTTTGGTAACCCCAGAACTTGGGAGGCTGAGACAGGAAGATCGCAGGTTAGAGGCCAGCCTCAGCAATTTAGTGAGACTCTTCAACCTAGCGAGATCCTGTTTCCAAATAAGAAATAAAATCAGGCTAGGGGTGTAGCTCAAAGGTAGAATGCCTCTGGGTTCAATATCCCCAGTGCCACAAAAAAGAAAAGATAAGAAAAAGTGAAACTGGGGACTTGGTGTGATGGTATACACCTGGAAGCCCACTACTCGGGAGGCTGAGGCAGGAGGATCACAAGTTTGAGGCCACCCTGGGCAACTTAGTGAGACCTGTCTTAAAATAAAAAATAAAAAGGGCTGGGAGTCTAACCCAGTAGTGCAAGCCTATAATCCCAGTACTTGGGAGGCTGAGACAGGAGGATTGCAGTTTTGTGACCAGCCTTAGCAAGGCCCTCAGCAACTTAATAAGACTCTGTTTCAAAATAAAAAATAAAATAGGAGTGGGGGTACAGCTCAGTGGTAGAATGCCCCTGGGTTTGATTCCCCAGTACCACAGAGGGGTGGGGGACAACTTGGGGTGAGGTTTAGTTTTAAAGCACTTGCTTAACGTGTGCAAAACCCCGAGTTCCATGCCCGACACAGGTAAAAACATAGAAAAGGGGAAATCGCTTAGAGGGGAACACAGTTTTATTTATCCCCAGTTTTATTTCAAAAACTGCCTGATGCGGAAGAAACCAAATGGCCCGAGATCCAACGAGAGGTGCTGGAAGACGGGCTCTGCCTGTGCTTTGCTTTCTGAGCCTCTCTTTCCTTCTCAGGCCTCCCTGCCTCCTGCAGGCCTCACCAAGGCCCAGAAACTTGTAAATGGAGGCTGAACTCAGGGGCCCGATGAATAGCGGTTTTGTCTGGGTTCCCTTTTAGGATTTGTGGTGTGTTCTTTTTCCGCTCCAAAGTGGGGTGTCTACAGGCTCCGGCTCTTTCTCTCTCTCTCCCCTTCCCCCCCACCCCTTATTGAGAATGCCCTCTTTAAAAAAAAAAAAAAAAGACGCCAGCCTTCTGCTATTTTTCTCCTCTCTCTGAAAATGAGAACATCAGCTATTGAAGTGGATTGATGAACTCTTCCCAAAAGTTTATTAAGGGAAGGTTAGACAAAGGCCCCGCGGCCTGCAGGCAACTGAGCAGTCAGTATATATACTGGGCCCTTTTGTCCCCCCAGGGCCGACGCATGAATACCTCTCAATGGCCCTCTTTAGAGTGACAAGATCAAGCCAGACAACGGCTTGTTAAAAGGAACTGCTAGCTCTTTCTCTTTCTCCAGCCCAGAGCCCGTCCCCACTTCTCCTGCATTAATGTACATCTGCAGCCGCAGGAATAATCGGCTGGAATTCTGTTGGTTTTGTGTGGGTTTTCCTTTTTTCTTAAATACACCCTTCCTCCTCCTCCTCCCTGCCCCCATCTGCCCCCCGGCCCCACCTCGCCCTCCCCCGCCCCCAGTCAAGGTTCTGGCACCATATGTTGGCCAAGCACGGCCCGCCTGTGTCTTGGAGGGACCCCAGGGTGGAAGAAAGATGGAGAAAAGGGGTCCGGAGCCTCTCTCCCTTCTGGTCCAGCCTCACACTAAGAACTCCAGTTCCCAGACATTTACTATGCCTTTACTGGGACTGAGTGGGAACTTGGGCATGTCATCGGCCCTGTGGCCTTTGACATCAAGGTAGGGACCGCTGGCCCCCGACTCACGGTGGCGATAGAGGCAGGAGAACAGAAGCACCTTTCTCCGGAACCATGCAGGATGCACCTGTGGGCCTCACCCTGCTTCTTAGCTGTACAATCAGGACCTGGATCCAGGCCCAACGCAAGTGTCGGCCCCGGTTGTTCGGTGGGCTTCCAGTGGGGCGGCCCAGAGCTGGTCGGTTGGAATGCACGCTGGGGGGCAGTGGCATCGGTGGGGCATGGCCTGCTAGGACACCCGGGCGGCAAGGTCCTGGGAGATCTGATGGGGGGCTGACACAGAGGAACATGAGGTTACCTGGGGAGCACCCCATCTTCATTATGAGTGCTAAGGAAGAGGGTGTGCGTGGCTTGAACAAGCCCAGCAAAGGAAGAACCCAAAACTCCCCTTGTCTGGGCTCTGTGTGTGTGTGTGTTTGTGTGTGTGTGTGTGTGTGTGTGTGTAAGAGTTTCTCCATGTATGTGTGTATGTGTATATGCATAACTTGTGTGTACATAAATGTGTTTATGGACATGCGCATGTGTGTGAGTGTGTATATGCAGGCGTGTCTTTGCACACAGGTATAATTTGGGTGTGTATGTGTGCACGTGTGTGTATGCATGTGTAAATGTGTGCACGCAATTAAGTGTGGATATATGAGCGTGTGGTAAGTGCATGTGTACTGCAGATTCACGGTTCTGGCAAGTTTGCTCTGTGTTTCTGTCTTCTGTGTCCGATTAGGACCTTCAGCCAGGACGAAGACCAGTTAGCAGCATTTTATTGTTTTGCTCTGCCAGCTGTGCCAGTTCAGTATCGTGGGCAGAGTAGGCGCTTAATAAATGCTCCTACCTCCAGAGCTTTCCTGAACCACGTGACGTGACCGCCTCTCCCATCTCTCCACTCTCAGCTCTCTTCCTCCCTCTCTCCCTGTGGCACCCACATCTTTCTTTCTTTCTTTTTTTTTTTTTTTGCGGTACTGGGGATTGAACTCAGGGGCATTCTATCTCCGAGCTATACCCCCAACCCTGTTTTTTATTCTTTATTTTGAAACAGGGTCTCACTAAGTTTCAGAGTGCCTCACTAGGAAGCTGAGGCTGGCCGCGAACCCAGATCCTCTGGACTCAGCCTCCCAAATGCTGGGATTACAAGCGTGCGCCACCACGCCCGGCTCCCACATCTTTCTTAATTTGGTTACCAAAGGGGCCCGAAAATGGAGCCCCTTAGCAACCATGGGTTAAAGAATCTGCCCTGCGACACTGTCCTTCTCCTGCTAATAGCCCTCCTGTAGCAATGCCAGGAAGGGGCCTTGGGCATGCATCCTGAGGGGGCGCCCTGACTCTGAATCCTGACACCCTCCAGGGAGGGTGACCAACGGCCCCGTTCTGCCTGGTTTTCCTGGATTTATCATGAAAGTCCCACATCCCAGGAAAGCCCCCAGCCCCAGGCTGATGGGGACAGCGGCCATGCCATTGCTTGGGGTGAGGGCCCCTGGGGTTCAGGTGTGTCACCTGTCCCTGGGATTGTCTCAGCCTCCTCGCACATGTGGCGGAGGGCTGATGGAGGCCTCACCCTTGGGAAGACTGGCTTCTGCACTTGGTGCTGGGTCGAGGGGAGGGTGGACATCAGGCACTGGAGTCTGTCCATCTGGGGCTAGGGGGCTGGGTGGAGCTCGGAAGCTAGAGCTTGAAATGCCCCCCAACTCTCCCCTGTTGGAGTCTCCATCGGAGGAGGGGGCCTAGGCTGGGGCCATCTCCCATCTGGCCGAGGGGCTTAGCCCTGTGATTTAGACCCATCGAGGGGACAGGCCTGGCTCGGCCACGTTGCTGGCTGGGCGAAAGTGGCCAAGTCCACATGGCTTGTGAAGGGAAACGCTGCCACCCCCACACCCCCACTGCCCAGGACAAAGCAGGCTGCCAGCAAACCTCCGCTTCCTCTCCGGTCTCCCCCCAAACCGACCCCTTGGTATTTTCAGGCCTAAGGGCAGAACGAGGAGGGAAGAAAACGGGAAATCCAGATGCCAGGGTCTATCCAGGGATGGGGGGGGGAGCCCTGGTGGAGGGGAGGCGGTGGTAGAACCCTCGTAATTTAAGAAATCCGCCTCCTCCCGCCAAGTAAGAGCCAATGTTTCATGGATGATTCAAGTCACACTTCCCCCAGGAAGGGCTGTGACCCCTGACCCTTGTAACCTGTATTTAGCACGTTCAAAAGCCCCTCCTAGCCCCAGAGAGCTGACCGGAGCAGAGACCAAGGCAACAGGGCCAGCAGGGCTATAAACAAGCCTGGCTCCTTGGGCTCAGGAATCCTGAGCGAAAAAACAGAAGGGAGCTGGGCGGCGGGCCCCCATCCAAAGGGGGGAATGGGGAGGGGGCGGGGGAGGATAGGATGCAGGGGTGGGGGCTCCTGGAGCCTGATCCGGAGGTGGAATTAGTAACCCCTCCCCCAAATAAGCAGGCGTTTCCTCTTTCTGATCCTCACTTTTCTCACCTGTAAGACAGAGCTAAACATCCTTTCCTTGTAGGGTTTTGTAAGGATTAAATTTAAAAAAAGCTCTTACACGGACCCTGCCAAGTAAGGTCCCTTCAGAGCGAGAGGGGAAAGTTGGAGAGAAAGAAAATAGGTGGCCAAGCAGGGGCCAGAGAAGGGGAGGGGACAGGAGTGGTCCCCACTTGTGGGTAGTTGACAGGTAGATCTTTGCTGAGTGCGAATCCAGTGGCAGGCGCTAGGCTGACACAGGGAGTGTGTGCCTGCCTCACCGGCCCCTGTCTTGGTGGCGGTGGGGGTGGACAGGCAAACACTATCCCCCCTGCTCAGGGAGAGTCTCCATGAGGGCTGGGAGCCCCTCAGGCTTCCCTGAGATGGAATTGTCAGTCTTCATTTCCTATGCATCTTTGCAAGGACCTTCCTTCCTCCTCTCGCACTGGGGATTGAATCTAGGAGTATTTTACCTCTGAGTTACACCCCTAGCCCTTCTCCCCCCACCCACCTTTTTTTTTTTTTTTTGAAACAGAGTCTTGCTAAGTTGCTGAGGGTATTGCTAAGTTGCTGAGGCTGGCCTTGAACTTGCAATCCTCCTGGCTCAGCCTCCCAAGTACTGGGATTACAGGTGTGCACCACCACACCCAGCTGCTGCAGGAGCTTTCTGATCTCTGCTCCTCCCACCTCTGCCCAGCCTAACCCTGCCTTTAGTGGACGCCCATCTCTTGGATTAAATGTCGGTTCTCCCCTATCCCTCAGTGGGAATGGAAGGCAGAGAGAAGGGAAGTGGCTGGTCCCAGCTCTCCCTCCAGGTCTCTCTGGAATCCTGCATGGGTCTGGGTTCCTGGTCCACGTGCCGTGCTGGTTCTGGCACATAGTAGGTCCTCAGGATGTGGGTACTGGTGCCAAGGGCCCGGGCTGGGTTTCTGGCAGCAAGCAGAGCCAGGGCTCATAAGACTGGGCCTGGCCTTTGAGGCTTAGTGCAGTCCTTATTACCGCCACTAATTCCCCGGGACCATGGGAGGCCTTGCCCTCTGCCCCAGCCTCCAAGTGGCAGCACAGGGCGAGGGCGCTGGGAGTGCAGGTTGAGCGCTGCTGCCAGTTTGTTTATGGGCACAGGAAGCTTTATTGGTTTTTCTCTCCAGTGTGTTTTGAAATCAAAGAACATTTCCAGGAAGGGTTCAAGAAGGCTGCCGGGAGCTGGGAGCTGGGAGGGCGGCTTTATTTAGCTTTGGGGCCCACATTGAGCACAGCCAGGTTTTCGCCTGTACCGGTGTCCTCCGAGGTCTGTTCTGGGGTGCTGGGGACAGGTGCACGTTCAGGGGCCAGGTCAGCACCCTCTCTGGGCAGGCTGGGAGGACGGGGAGCTTTGGCTTCCTGGAGATGAGCACTTCTTCAGTGTGTGACCAGAGCCATGGAAAAGTCTCCGATCCTCTCTAGCTGTGCTGATCTGGTCTTTGATGTGAGCCTAAAGGTGACCTCTGCCCCGGTGCACAAAGGGATCCTCACTGGTGGCGCACTGCTAGGAACCTTCGTGAAGTATTGGAGTTTGCAGTGGTGCCTTCTTTCCTTCTTCAATTCATTTGTTCATTCATTCATTCCTCAACCTCTCCCCCTCTGCCAGAGAAACTGCAGCTTCCAGTAGACTTCTGCATGGAATTACAGAAAAAAGAAAGCTGGTTTCTAACCTCCAAAAGCATCTCGTTAATTCTTTCTACTGAAAAAATCACTTGATTATCATGAAAAAAAAAAAATCAAATGCTCAAAGTGTATGGAAAATAAAAAAGTACAGAATTAGTCAGCCCCTGCACCCAACTCCTCAGAGTTCAAGAGATGGTAAAGAACTGCAGAGTCTGATCTGCTAGGTGTTTCTCTGCACAGAAAGGCACTCGTCTACACCTGTGTTTATTTCAACATAGTGGGATGGTGCTATAGACATTGTTCCAGCCCTAATCGGTTCATGGTCAGGGAGGCGTTTTCTGGAGGCTGGGATGAGAGGCTGCTCCTTTTGGACCCCTCGCCAGTGCTGTCGGGGTTCTTTTTTTTTTTTTTTTTTTCGGTACTAGGGATTGAACTCAGGGGCATTCTACCTCCGAGCTATACCCCCAGCCCTATTTTTTATTCTTTATTTTGAAACAGGGTTTCACTAAATTGCGGAGGGCCTCACTAAGTAGCTGAGGCTGGCTGCGAACCTGGATCCTCCTGTCTCAGCCTCCCAAGTGCTGGGATTACAAGCATGCACCACCATGCCTGGCTGCTGTTGGGGTTCTTGTTTGTTTTACTTTTTATTTATTTATTGTGTGTGTGGTACTGGGAATTGAACCCAGAGGCACTCTACCTCCAAGCTACACGCCCAACTACATGCATACATACATGCATATATATATATATATATATATATATATATATATATATATGTATATATATATATAATTTTTTTAAAAATTTGGAAATAGTGTCTTGCTAAGTTGCGGAGGGTCTCACTAAGTTGCTAAGGCTGGCCATGAACCTGCGATCCTCCTGTCTCAGCCCCCCAAGTCCTGGGATCACAGGCCTGCACCGCTGTGCCCTGCCCAGTGCTGCGTTCTATCAGTGCTTTAGAGGCGGTGGGTCCGAGAGGTGAGAACCAATTCCCTGAGCTTTTCAGTGTTGCCTGTTAATGCTACCCCTATTTTATAGACAGTTAAACAGAGGGGACAGAGAATTAGCATGACTTCTGCAGGTCTTTGGCTAGAAAGTAGCTCAGCTGGAATTTGAATGTGGATTTTCTGACTCCAAGTCAGTCATGCAAGGGAATTGGCCCCTCCCGAGTCCAGAGGAAAGACTCCAGGCAGGGCCTTTAGCACAGCTCGGTCTGGTGGCTGACCCCGGATGCTGACTGACGTTCCTGCAGGTGACTGCAGCTATGTGAGCCTAACACAGCCTTGCAGCTAAGGCCAGCCACTGCCAGCCCAGACCCAGCAGGGGCTCAGAGAAGGAAGGGAGGCTGGCGAAGCCCACCCCACCCACAGGCAGCAACAAAGTGGGCAGTTCCCCGTGCAATCCGGACCCTAAACCTCTCTCCCTCCTCCCAGATGGTTGCTTCAGGGCTGGGGCTTGGAGCCTGAAAACAGCTTCTCCCACACCAGCACCTTCTCAGATATATCAGTTCTCACCCTCTCACTTTCAGAACTATAAAGGCAGAGACCCAGAAAGGTTAAGCGACTTGCCCAAGGCCACACAGCTAATTAGCGGCAGGGCCGGGCAGATTCTATGTTGCCGGAGACGCTCTGGTGCCTTTGAGGCAGCGGGGACCTCCTTCCTGGCCCGTCATGGTCCGCGGCCACATCTGGGTTTCTCCTCTCGAGTGTGGAACATCTTCCAAGCCCGGAGGAGGACAGGAAGGAGCCATAGCAAAGGGGGAGCAGGTGACCCGGAAAGGAGCCGCTTCTGGGGGTGCGGCAGCTGAGGTCGTGGGACGCTCCTGCAGCCCTGTCATCAGGCCAGCCCTTCACGGTTTACAACGCATGCGCAAAGCCGCGATCCTCCAGCCCTCTGTGAAGTTACCTTGTCACCCTTCTTTTACAAGCGGGGACACTGAGGCTCAAAGGGTGACATCGGTTGCTCAGATCACACAGAACCTGATGGAATATCAGACCCGGGTGAGACAGGGTCTTTGGGGCCATCCAGTCCCATCCCCTCCAGTGGGGGGGTCTCCTCCTAGACATAAGGCAGGAGTCCCAGGTCCCGAGGGGAAACAAGGCACCGGGGAGCCGTTCCCAGGGAGCGAGCCAGCTCCTGCAGGGCTCACGGAGACGCTGCCCCTTGGTCCCAGTGACTCTAAGCACGGTAGCCCGAGGCTGCCTGGTTCAGGAGTCACCTGGTCTGGAGGGCCAGCCCACAGCAGGCAGGGAACGAGCTGGGCTCCTGGCTGGGGCTGGAGAAGGGCTGGCTGGGTGGGCTTGGTGGGTTTCAGCTGCAGAGACCCAAGGCATGTCCTAGGACAGGATGAAAGCAAGCTGGGTCCTTTGCATCTTCTTCCTCTGGGGCTCTGCAGTCCTTCATCCTGTTCCACAATCTCCAGAGTCCTTTAAAAGAGCCCTGAAGTCCAGGGTTGAAGGCTGTGGTCTAGGGGAGAGGCTGAGCTTGCTGTGGCCCGTGGGGACCCCGGGGCGCCCCGAGAAGTCACCGGCAGAGGGCTGGTGTCCGCTCTGCCTCAAGCCCCAGGAGGGCCGGTGACCCGGCCGACACACCTGCAAGTACCCTCTTCTCCACAGAGGCTTCCCAGAATGCCCTGGGGCAGGAGGCTGCTCACCTCTTCCCCAGCGGAGGAGGCCAAGGGCGTCCCAGCCAGAGATGGTGCCACAGAAAGGCTGGGGGAGGGGAGGGGAGGGCTGGCTGGCGGTGGAGGCACCTCCCTGTCCCCTGGCGGAGTCCCCAAGGTCCAACCCTTCACCCGGGTGCTTGTCTCACCCAAGACGGGCTTTGAAAGTCAATTAATTGAAACCGAGGAAGCCAAGGCCTCGCGGGCCTCTCTGTGGCGTGCTCAGAGCAAACAAGCTTTTGGCAAGTTCAGAGTAAAGGAAACAGGATTGAATTTCCCCTCCACTCACCTGCGGGAAAATTCAGACTGCTTGGTGGAGGGGGCATCGGGGAACTTGGCTTCGTCGCAGGCTTGGGGGCTGGGGGTTCTTGGGGGTAACTGAAGAAGCTCCCGAGACACTACAGTTTCCTCCATGGCAGCTGGTTCTCAGGCTTAGGGCTACCAAGGTTGGCAGTTCTCCTTTTGGTCTGACTTCATTCCCTCCTGCTGCAGACCAAAGGACAGCTTGCTCTGGCTCAGCAGCTAAGTTGAGAAATAAGAGTTTGGGTCATGACCCTGCCACGGCTAGCTGTGTGTGCTACCAGGCTGCTTTACCTCTCTGTGCCTTCCTCCATCTGTAAAATGGGGGAGGATGATCATTCCCATCTCAGAGGTCCTTGGTCCAGTGTAAAATCATCGTACAGGAATGGAAGGGATAGGGAGACGTTTGTCCGGTGGCCGGGCTTTGCCTGCCTCCTTCAGGAAGCCACAGGGGGAGGGAGGATGCTCTGGGCTGCACACACCCCTGACTTGCAGCAGCCCCTTAAAGAGGCCCATGTCCTCAGAAGCCAAACCCACACTTGGCTTGGAGCAGGAGGATCAATCCCGGAAGATGGGTTCTGAGGAAGCAGCTGGAGGGAGGGGTGGAGGCTAGACCTGAGAAAGAACTTACCTCAAAGCCTCAGCAAGTCACAACCTCCTGGGGGTGGAGAGGGGGGACATCTGACCAGTGCAGAGATCTCTAAGAATGTAGCAGAGGCGGGGGTGGTGTAAAGGAGCTCCCGTTCATTCTCAGGCACTCGCCCCAGCCCTGAGCCACTCTAAGCAGCAACATGGGGCTTCGGGGGTTGGGGGTTTGGGAGGGTCCAGCCTTTGCTCTTCTGTTTATCTAGCCAAGGCGGGGGGGGGGGGACCTGCCCTCCCCGGCTCTACCCTGTGCCCCCACATCGGCCTCCTCACCCCCCTGCTCTAGGGCTGGGAGAGTTCTGAGCAAAGCCCCACAACAAGGGTTCTCAACCTCGGCTGTACAGAGATACACAGGAGGGAGTTTTAAAATCCCCAGCGCTCGAGCTGCCCCCAGACTCACAAAATCAAAACGGTGTGTGTGTGTGTGTGTGTGTGTGTGTGTGTGTGTGTGCACGTGCGATCGTGGACTGTTTTGGGGGTGGCTCCAGCGAGGGGCCCAGGCTGAGTCGGGAGCTGTGGGTATTGCAGCCCCCCCCCCACATGCCCAAACCACTCTGTCCTGGCTTCAGCCTCCTCACCTGCAAAGAGCAGGAACCATCAGACCAGAAAGGAGACCGGGGTGAGAAAGCACCCAGCACCTAATAGGTGCTCACTAAATGCCGGCTAAAAGTAATGATGACTTCCACATGAGGAGCATTTACCTCGTGCCAAGTACTCTGCATACATTTACATAAACTTTGTCTCTGCGCCGTGGTGATTCCTGGGATTGGCATGTCTTCCTCCGAGAGGGCTGCCTTTGTCCTGGTTCTGGGCGAGCGGGCGGGCGTGTCTCGAAGCCTGCAGCAGGAGCCCGGCTTGTTCTTGTTTGGACACATCTTAGGTAACTTTCAGCAAACAGTGACTCAGCCGCTTGGCGGCAGATGAGTCCCTCGCCGGGCCGGGCCCGCAGCCTCGGGTGTCTCTCTGCGTGTCGGGGCCCACAGGGATGTGGCAAGCACCTGTGTCAGTTTTCCTCGGGGGCCCTCAGGAGGGATCAGGGACAGAAGTTTCTCTTCTCCTGCTGCTTCTCAGACACCTGTTTGCCTCCCAGATGCTGGGACTCAGAGAGCCTGAGGGACCACACAGGGCACCAGGATTCAAACCCACTTCTCCAAAGCTGTGTCCTGCGAATCGCCTCTGGTTCCACCAAGAAGCAAAGGGGCCCCAGCCCGGCTGGACACCACCCAGCCCCGGCACCAGCTCCATGTTTCTTTCTCTCCCAGTTCAAGCACTCTCTTTGTCGGGAGAGCCAGGAGGAATCCAAGGAATTGTGTGTGTGTGTGTGTGTGTGTGTGTGTGTGTGTGTGTGTGTGTGTGACTAAGTGTTGAACCCAGGGCTGTGCTACCCTGCCCTGTTTTATTTCATGTTGAAATAGGGTCCCCCTAAATTGCTGAGGCTGGCCTCTAACCTGTGATCCTCCTCCCTTAGCCTCCCAAGCACTGGGATCCTAGGCATGCATCACCACAGCTGGCTGGAAGGAATCTTTAGAGCACCAGAGCTGGTGTCCTCCTGAGTCAGAGGCCTTAGCACTTGCACCTTAAGTAGACCCCTGTCTGGTGAGGCCTGTTGTCAGCCACCCTTGCCAGCACATAGAAACACACTCCAAGATGTCTGGGAATAGACCGGGGGCTTGGGACCAGTCCCAGCTTCCTCGCTGATCTGCTGTGTGACCTCTGGCAGGTCGCATTCCCTTTCTGGGCTCAGTTTTTCTCATCTGTGAGACAAGTCGGGACTAAATTTGCTACTAGCTTGAATGGACGGATCCTCTTGGTTTGGAAAGAAGGTCTCGGACACAGAGACCACGTCCCTGCAGGGCAACCGTCGCCCACAGGAAGGCTGGCACCTGTGCCTGCCCCGAGTTCAGCTCCACACTCCGCAGTACAGAGGCTTTGAGACGTGCCAGGCGGCTCAGCCCCTGAGCCTCTTTATCCGTAGATGCGATGACAGTAACTGACATTGCTGCAACAGTTCCACCGAGGGACGCCTTCCTGTGGACCCCGACGGTCACCAGCAGGGTGCCTCCACGATCCACAGCCCTGGTCTCTAGGGTGGAGATGATGGTATCTTCCTCGCAGAACCATTGCCTAGATTAAATGAGACAACAGTCACCTGTGGCTGGCGCCTGGCCTACTGCCCCATTACTGTGAAGTCCCGTATTTGGGTGGGTATCTGAGCCTGCTTCCCATTTCTAGACTTGGTCAACAGAGCAGAGCTACGGGATCCCTGGAGCGGGAGAGCATGGGGCCGGGGTGGGGCGGCTTTTGGTGGCCCTCCTCAGGGTGCCAAAGACATTCCGTGGGCATATCCTGCGTGCGCAGGCCCCAGGGACCTGTCTGCACCCCTCTCACCACCCTCTGTGCCCGGGGCTGTGGCCACCATGTCTGCCCTCGCCCGGCCTGTCTCCAGCAAGCTGCCCCAGCCTCTTGCATGCCCCTCGGGTGGGAGAGCTCAGCCCCTCATTCCTGGAACCTGGATGCCTCGGGGCATCCGACTGTCTGTCTGTCCACCCGTCACATGGAAAGCCGAGCGGGCTGGCTCCGGGGCTCGGAGGGCGGGATCTGCAGACCACAGCCCTCCGCCCGGCCCCCTGGCCCATCAGGCACCACTTAAGGGGATGTGCGCTGAGATGCGGAGGCCAGGGCTGGAGACGCCTTCAGAAGTGGAAATGGGACCCATTTGTTTGTAATTTACTCCCTGACACTTAACGGGAACCCGATGGGATCAATAAGGGCCCCGGACTCACCCAGTTCCTACTTCCAAAGTGCTGGAGCCCGTCCAGTTCTCCAGGGGCAAATGCATCTCAAAGTGGAGCCGACCGCTTCGCCCCCTCCCGGCCTGGGCTGCTCCCCCCTGCTCCCTAAACTTCCTAAAGACCTTTCACTGTTCCCCAGACCGGCCGGGGGCCTGCCAGCCTTTCCATGCTGCGGGGCAGGAAGGCGCGAGGCGGGGGCGGGGGGGCTTTGCTTTCGAGGTAGAGGAAGGAAGGTCAAAGAGGCACAAGGACTAGAATATTCTGGGCACAAGGTAGGCAGAGAGAGGGGGCCAGGGCGGGAGGAGAAATCCAGTTTTCAATTTTCCTTAAGAGAAAAATGAGTACGCAAGAGACAGAATAATTTTCCAGCGTGCAGCAGACCCTAAGTAAAACCTCCTTGAGACATTGTGAGTTATTAAAGAGAGGAAAGAAAAGAAATTGTAAAATCAGTTTGCCTTTAGCAGAACTGTACAGTGTACTCTCATTTCTAGGGGAATCTAATTAGAGGGCAGGGGGCTGAGCAGGGAGGGCATGGGAGCCAGAGTTTGGGGCTGGGGCCCCGATGGGCTGAGTGGGACTTGTCTCCAGAGCAGAAGGTGGGAAGGTGGTTTCTCCTCCAGCATCTGGGCGGGCTCAGCGGGCCGGGGTGTGGATTCTGCATCTGGGCTCTGCCGTGTGGCTTTGGGGTGGTGGCTTCTCCTGGACCTCCAAGCCCAGGACCCCTGCACATGCCATGCCAGTGCTCTAACCTCTGAGCTGCACCCCCAGCCCTTTTCATCTTATTTGGAGACAGGGTCTCAAAGGCCTCCAACTTTCGATCCTCCTACCTCAGCCTCCCGAGTCGCTGGGATTACAAATTGTGTGCCATCGTGCCCGGCAGTATTTCTTCATTTGAAAACAGAAATGCTAAAATCGTTGTTGGTGGCATTGCCCGGATGAAAGGAGGGCATGTGGAAGCAGAGCTGGACCCAGACTGAGCACTTGGCAGTGCTTACTGTGACCTGCCTTGGCCACCAAGATGCCCAGCCCTGCCTCACCATTGCCTTCCCAATCCCTGGGTGACCCCCCTTCCATCCCAGAGCCCCCTTCACCAGGTCCTCCCTCTCTCCGCTGCCCCAGCTCCCCCGGATTCCTGGGATGGCTAGTCTAGAGGTCAACCTCTGTGGCCACCAGCCATCTCCCTCCATCCCCACCTCTCCCAGGAAACATACGATCCTTTGAATCAAAGATCAGCTTTTTCATTCAGAGACACCGCACAGAAAATAAACATCCCTGGAAATTGCAAGCATGTGTGCGCACGCATGGCTGGCAGTACACACGAGTCCTTCCACATCTGTCTCGCCAAGCGAGGACCCGCGCCTTCCTCTCGCGTGCGTGTGTGTTTCAGGTGCCGTGCCCCAGCCCACCAAATGCAGCTCCTCCGGGCCAGAGGGTGTCGGTCTTCTAAGCGGGGCCTGGCCGAGCTGGTGGCAACAGGTGCAGTATGGCGTGGGAGGTGGGAGAGGCAGAGGAGGGCAGGCAGCAGGGAGCGTAGAGGTGACGGCCCCTGCGCATGCGTGTTCTACAGTTTCCAAGTCCTTCTTCTCACCTGTACTACAGGCAAGGAGGCACAGAGGCAAGGAGGTCTGGGTTCAAGTTCTGACACAGCTGTGTGTAGCTGTGTGACCTTGAGTAAGTCTCTGCCCCTCTCTGAGTCTCATCCTTATAACTGGACGGGGAGGGGGTGGAGGTGCCTAGCATTCAAAGCTAGGACCTGGCATGAGGCACGAGCCCTGCAGACGCCAGGTCTACTGCTCTGTTTTCATGGAGACGTCACTGGTTCCTCAGCTCAGTCTCCACCCTCAGCTCCTTTCAGGAGAGCATTCTCTCCACCCCCGGCCCAGGGATTAATTTTTTGGCATTGGAATGGAACCAGTGGCATTCCACTTCTGAGCTACATACCCAGCCCTTTACTCTTTTTTTATTTTGGTTGTTTGTTTTTTTATGGTACTGGAAGACTGAACCCAAGGGCATTCTACCTATGAGCTCTCCGCCCCTCATCCTATTTTATTGTTTTTTTTTTTTTGAAACAAGGTTTCACTAAATTGCAGAGGGCCTCCTGTTGCTGAGACTGGCCATGAACCTGCAATCCTCCTGTCTCAGCCTCCTAAGTACTGGGATTACAAATATTCGCCACAACACCCATGTCTATTTTTTATTTTGAAGCAGGGTCTTGCTAAGTTGCGGAGGATGTATTGTTATATTGTTCAGGCTGTCCTCAAACCTGTGAGCCGCCTCTCAACCTCCCAAGTCCTGGGATTACAGGTGTGTGCCACGACGCCTGGCTTCTGCCCATCCCCAGATACCTAGAAGCCTGAGCTTTGCCCTCTGAGAATTCGTATGTTTTCAGATTCTACCACCTCCTGGCTATTTTAATGTAACTGTAACCTATGCTGGCCACATTTTGGGAAAATAACATTGCTTATTCTATCAAGATTCAGCAAACAGGGCTCAGAGTAGTAATTGCTGCAGAGTGCGAGTAGCAGATTTTATTTTTATTGATCAAAAAAAATTTTTTTATCAAAAATACATCAAACTAGAAAAGGCGTAAGCAGCGGGAGCAAATTGGATTTTAACTCCTTTAAAAAGTGGTTCCCTCCAGCAGCCCATTTCCAGAGATGTCAGGCTCTGCAGCAAGAGGCTGCAAGGCCGGGGTACATGCGGCTCCCTGGGCAGAGGAAGACTCGAATTTGCATTTGGGGGTTGGGGGAGTGGATCAAACCTCTGGATGCAGATGGAGGAATTGGAAGAAGTGTATGTGCGTTGATTCGCAGAGCGCCGGTCCTCCAGACCTCTTGGAACTGTTCAGCTGGCTAGCTGGGGCTTTCGTCCTGTGCCAGGTGTCTGGCGTTGCATAAATACATCTCTAATGAGATTATTGTGCAAAAGCCATCCCAATATTCTCACCAGCAATCACGTTGGCCTGAAAAGCGAACTGTCAGAGGCATCTGTTAGAACATTGCAAGTTACTGCACTGATCGGGACATATAGAAAGAGGTCATTCGTTCATTCACTCATTCATTCATTCATTCATTCATTCATTCATTCATTCATTCATTCATTCAACAGATGCCCTGTTGAGCAGCTTACCATAGGCCAGATCTTCTTCTGCACATTGGCAATAAAACCATGAACAACATTAGAAAAAAAACAACAAAATCTTGTCCTCATGGAGCGGCAACGTGGTCCCTCTATATCAAGTTGGGAGGTTGGAGGCAGTTTGTGGAGACTTGTCAGGTGTGGTCCCAATGTCAGCCTTTCTTTTTTATTATTATTATTGGTGGTGCATTTAATCATACGTCTTTGTTAGGTACAAGCTGGTAAAGGCGTACGTGCACACATCTCTCATTTAACAACTTCAGCCTTTCCAAGGTCACTCTCTTGTTACCAGGACAGCTCTTTCCCTTGCAAAGGCCCACGATCCCTTACGAGAAGGATGTGGGGGAGAGGAGAAAAGGGGTGAGGACAGGTGAGCCCAAGGCTGGGGCAGGCGGGCGGGCAGGCCAGGCCTCTTCCCAGGACACCAGGTCTCCAGTGCCCTGCAAGAGCAGGCCAGGGGAGGAAGTTCACCCTCCCACCTTACGCCCCCGCCCCAGGCTGAGCATCTTCCTACTGTTCACCTGGTGTGAAAAGCATCCTGGGTTTTGGAGCCCTGAGGGCGAGGGCTTAGCAGTTCCCCTGTGTGCCTCTTCTGTTTCCATTTCCATAGCAGGTGAGAAGGACTGTGTGTTTTTCCCCTGAGCTCTTGTTCCTTTTTTTTTTTCAGGGCAGCATGATTTTTGCTTGTTTGCTGTTGCTGATTTCTTTAGAATTTCCATAGAACAGTGGTGTTCAAAGTGTGGCCACCAAGAGCCGGGCGTGGTGGTGCACACTTGTAATCCCAGCATTCGGGAGGCTGAGACTGGAGGATCCCAGTTCTCGGCCAGCCTCAGCTACCTAGTGAGGCACTCCACAATTTAGTGAGACTCTGTTTCAAAATAAAGAATAAAAATTAGGGCTGGGGGTATAGCTCGGAGGTAGAATGCCCCTGAGTTCAATCCTCAGTACCGCAAAATAAATAAATAAATACATAAATAAAACAAAGTGTGGCCACCACCAGCAGCAGCAGGGTCACTTGGGAGTTCATTGGAAATGAAACTTCTGAGCCTCACCTAGTGAGTCAGAAACCCCAGCAACTGAGGCACCCTCCACCCCTGTGTGGGGCCAGCGATCTGTTTCAGCAAGCCCACCAGGGGATTCTGCTATCCACGAAGCTTGGGAGCTGTTCGCTGGTGTAGAAGGGGTTTTGGGGTCCCGCTCCCCTGAGTTTGAGCAGAGGCCTTGCCGTGCGGCAGCTGAGCAGGTCTCCACATCTATCTGAGCCCTGATCGTGAGTACTGGCCCCAGCCGTGGCACAGTAGTGAGGCTTCTGTGAAAGGATGTAACGCATCTTGAGTTCCTGGCACACTGTAGACCCTCAGCCAACAGCAGCTTCCCTTCTCCCCTCTATTACTGCATCACCAGACAGAGGCCGCCATGAAAGCAGCCAAGGGTGTGCAACAGGCACGTGCTGATCCACCTTCGAAAACCAGCCCCAGCAATCCCGACAGCAACAGAATTGTAGCATCATAGCATTAATTACAGAATCTGAAGACAGTAAACCCCAAAGGATTACTTAGGCTCAGAGAGGGCATGTACCTGGCTCAGGTCAGCATCACAGAGCCACCGCCTTCTTCCCCACCTGCCCACTCTGTCTACACAGCCTGCCTACTTCTTTTTTTTTTTTTTTTTTTTGTGGTACTGGGGATTGAACTCAGGGGCATTCTACCTCCGAACTATACCCCCAGCCCTATTTTTTTATTCTTTATTTTGAAACCGAGTCTCACTAAGTTGTGGAGTGCCTCACTAGGTAGCTGAGGCTGGCCGTGAACCCAGATCCTCCAGTCTCAGCCTCCTGAATGCTGGGATTACAAGCGTGCACCACCACGCCCGGCTTCAGCCTGCCTACTTCTACCTCCTATCCTATCCTTGGGTTCCTTTGCAGGGATTCACAGCCAGGCAGCTCCAGCTAAGCCCTTAGCTGCTTTTGCAAATAGCTTTTTTTTTTTTTTTTTTGGAGCTGGGGATTGAAGCCCAGGGACATTCTACCTCTGAGCTACACCCCCAGCCCTATTTTTTTTTTATTCTTTATTTTGAAACAGGGTCTCACTAAGTTGCAGAGGCTGGCTGAGAACCTGCGACCCTCCTGTCTCAGCCTCCCAAGTACCGGGATTACAAGCACACGTCACCACGCCGCGCTGCAAATAGCTTTTGAATCTAGAGATTGAATGCTCTGGTTTTCTGCTCCCTGTCCCAGCTAGCTCGGAACCTGCCCATGCACGTGTTCAACAGTGGCGTCTAGAGCAGACAAATTGACACGTTGAAGGCATGGCCCCACGTTCCGAGTTCAAATCTTTCCTTCACTTCCTGCATGGTGGCTTCCCTGGGGCAGGTGTCTGGGCAGGGGCAGACACAGCAGGCCAGGGACCCTGCCCTGATGGCTCTCCCAGCCCTCCCAGCTGCCCACCAGCATCCCTGCATGGAGACCTGGCTCCAAACCTGTGTTTGTTCGGACCTAGTTTTCCAGGGCAGGGGCGTCCGCCTGACATCATACGTAACAGTAATTAAGAAATAAGCCGCCTTGCCCAGCCTCGCAGCCATCATTTGGCTAAGTAGCTACCATGGTCCAGTGCCTCAAAAATCACCATTAGAGTACGCTCCTTATGGCCATAAAATTTCTCGTTTTCTGCCTTTCATCAGCCGCCCCCTGCCACCTTCGCCTTGCTTTATTTATACATTCGTCCTCAAACAATGGCAATAAACTCTTTCCCAGAGTGTTGCAAATCAGAAATTTGTCCAGATTTTTCCACCACCTTCCACTGCGGACCTGCTCTGCCTGGGAACGGGCCCGCCAGGCCAGCTGGAGAGGGCTGGGCTGCCTAGATTGATGGGGGCGCGACAGGATGGGGCTGCTGGGGAGAGCTGGTAGGGAGGGGACAGCCACAGGAGAATGCACCATGAAAGGCCGCTGCTGCCCAGCGACCAGCAGAGACACAGGGGCCCCGTGGGGGAGGGGTGGAGGAGGGGGTGGCAGGGAGGAGCCTTCTCTGCTCTCTCCTCCAGAGACTGGGAAGAGGGGCTTAGGGGTGCACGCTGGCCAGGGTGCGAGGCTGAGGAATGATGCTCTCAGGGGGTCTCAGAGCTGCACCCCCCAACTTAGACTCTTCGTCCTTTCTGGGACTCCTCACTGCCTCCTGTCAATCAGCAGTCTTTTCTTCGGCAAGTGACATTTATTGAAAGGCAGCCCTACTGTGCGCCAGGGGCCGTAGTGGGCTCATGAGTAGGTAGGGGACGGCCCAGCCCCCCTTCTTATGGTGACCTTAGAGATCCAGGGGTTCCCTTCTCGTGAGGGCTGGGGAAATGGGGCTCAGAGGAGAGGTTTTGATAAAACAGAGGTCACACAGTAAATTGGGGGTAAAGTCAGAGACAGATTTCAGGGTTCCTGTCTGTAGTTCCTTGTCTTTCCAGCCAGCCCCAGGCTGCCTGTGGACCCTCCTCTGGGCCAGGTGATAGTCTTCTCATCTAGCCTGGGAAAACTGGGGGGACTTCTCCAGTGACTCTGCGGTTTCTTAATTAAGATTGATTGGTTGATTGATTGATTGATTTTATAATACTGGTGACCGAACCCAGGGGCATTCTATCTCTGAGCTACACTCCCAGCCCTTTTTATTTTAAAACAGGGTCTCACTAAATTGCAGAGGCTGGCCTCAAACCCTGCAATCCTCCTCTGTCAGCCTCTCAAGTACTGGCGTGCACCACCACACCCGGGCCATGTTCTATGTGTAATGATCAGATCAGAATAATTTGTATATCTTTTTTTTTTTCCAGTACTGGGCAAAATTATTTTTGAAGCCCTGGGATTGCATGCTATGCAAGCGCTCTACCTCTGGTCTACCCCCCACCCTAGTCCCTTTTTTACCTTTTATTTTGAGACACAATCTCTCTACGTTGCCCAGGCTGGCCTCGAACTCACGATCCTGACTCCTGCCTCAGCTTCCTGAGTCTCCAGGAGGTCATTTGCCTATCCATCACCCCAGACATACATCATTTCTTCATATTGGAGAACTCCAAAATTCTCTGTACTGGGGATTGAACCCAGGGGCATTCTACCTCCGAGCTACACCCCCAGCCCTATTTTTTTTATTCTTTATTTTGAAACAGGGTCTCACTGAATGCGGAGTGCCTCACTAAGTAGCTGAGGTTGGCTACAAACCCCAATCCTCCGGTCTCAGCCTCCCAAGTACTGAGATTACAAGTGTGCGACACCATGCCCTGGCTAGTACTAGCTCTTTTGAAATATTCAATCATTCTTTGCCAACCAAAGTTACCTGCTGTGCTGTGGAACATGAGGCACTATCCCTCCCAACCCCCGTTCCCAAGCCAGCCCCTCTCCACCCCTCCCGCCCGCCTGGGTGAAGTCACTTCCGGTGGTAGGTGAGTCTCCCAGGTGAATCTTCCTGTCTGCAGGAAGGGAGGCTGGCCTGCATTAAAGTACCTTGTGGCAGAGCTGAGGACCATCCTGCTGGACCTGCTGGGCTCCACCCTCCTTTCAGAGCAGGGGTTCTCTTCAATGGTGGCAGGAATCTGAGATACCTATATTTCCGGGTGTGGGACATTCCTGCCGTGGCTTTCATCAGGTTGTGAGGCGCCCAGTAGGCTGTTCGTAAATACCTGCCGAGGCAGATGCTCCTTTGGATCCTCCATAGCAGCAGAAGGTTAGGTGCCCGGGTTTCCTGGGAGCCCTGTTTAGCCAGAGCCCAGCGTGGGGAGAGGTAAGAGTCAGAGAGACAGAAATCCTCCTGAGGGGCAAGCTAGCTGCACAGAGTCCCAGGAAAGAAGCTACAGTTCTGGGGGAGCTGGAGTCAGCTCTTTTTAGTACTACGACTTCTTCTTCTTCTTCTTCTTCTTCTTCTTATTATTATTATTATTATTATTATTATTATTATTATTATTATTATTTTGGTACTAGAGATTGAACCCAGGGGCATTCCACCTCAGAGCTACAAAGCCCCCCAGCCCTTTTTATTTTGAAACAAGGCCTCACTGAGTTGCTGAGAGCCTTGCTAAGTTGCCAAGGCTGGTCTTGAATCTGCGATCCTCCTATCTCAGCCTCCCAAGTACTGAGGTTACAGGGGTGTGCCACTGCACCCAGCTTGGAGTCAGCTCTTGCTGTGTCTATTATGACTTAGGCCCTTCGTTTCCTTATTTAACCGATGGCTGCAGTTCCTATTAGGGAGTTATTTAGAACATTCTGGAATGTTCTTAATTCTAGGGACCACAGAACTGTTCCCAGTCGGTCACCCTGCCCTGGCATAGCACACAGGATAATAGAAGAAATACAGTTCCTATCCCCCAGGACCCTCAGCCTTCTTGTGAAGACATAGTCTACTGCTGGGTTGTCCTCAGGTGGATGGGGAGGTCAAGTTCCCACACTCAAGAAGTTTCAATAAGCCTCTTACAACTGGATTATAAGGTGTGTTGGGCAAACAGAACACGTCCATTAAAAGCTAATTATTAGCCTGCCACGGGCGTGGATGCCCAGGGTGGAGAGGTTGGCAAGAAGGGCAGATGCCGCAGGGCTCCGGCCACTCTCTGGGTGGCAGTCACCGAGGGCTTCATGGACCAGGCAGACTTGGAGGCCACCGGGGGAGGATGGGGAGGTGGGCGGCAGGAAGTGGTGTGTGGGCATCATCGGGTGCCAGGGTCAATTTCGAGGTGCAAGAGAGCCCAGGATGTTACCAGCCGGGTCCACAGGGGGGCTCAGCTCTGCCACTGAATCCCTTAGCCCCCCTGAGCCTCAGTATTCTCCCTGTAAAACGGGGCGATAGTGGTATTAACAACTTGGGTCCTCCAGAGATTACTCGAGTAGCTCCAGATTTTTTTTTTTTTTTTTTTTTTTGCAGTACTGGGGATTGAACCCAGAAGCATTTTACTTCCGAGCTACACCCCCAGCCCTATTTTTTATTCTTTATTTTGAAACAAGGTCTCACTAAGTTGCGGAGGGCCTCCCTATGTAGCTGTGGCTGGCTACGAACCTGTGATCCTGTCTCAGCCTCCCAAGTACTGGGATTACAAGCATGCACCACCACGCCCGGCTTCAGCAGATATTTTTTACATGTTCCTACCCAGCCCTGCAGGAGGAGGCTGAGTGTGCCCACAGAACCTCAGCTCCAGGGCGCCACCAGCCCCAGGTTTATGTCCTTCCTGGTGGCTGAGCTCAGAAGCTGAGGTTAGATGGACAGAGGGAGGCCGGGCCAGGGGGTCCCCAAATTAGTCTCCATCCTGCCTCCTCTGAGGACCCCCTGCCTCCTGGGACTCCAGCCTGGTGAGGAGCAGGCGATGGGACGGGTAGAGGGGGGCCCAGACACGTGGTCCTTTGACAGAGGCCTTGCGGGGCGAGGATGGGGGCCTGGCTGTCTTAGTCTCTCTACCCCGGGCTGTTTCGTCTGCTCAGTGGGGCCCGGCAGTGATTTTGAGGCCTCTCCCCAGGCCGCCCCCCACCCCTCAGCCCGGCTTCCTGAGCGTCTGGCCCCCTCTTTGGCCCTTTAATGCCTGCAGCTGTGGCCAGCTGAATCTTTTACCCGAGACCTCCCCCCAACACACACATGCGCACCTGCTCCTGTCTGTAGGTTTTGTTTGCATTTAGACAGTGTTCCCCTGGGGAAGGGATGGGCCCAGGTCTGTGGCCACAGTGACCTCCATTGCAGGAGAACAAGGACGGCTGAGGAAGGGGTAGTCACCGGCTCAATCATTCGTTCATTTATTCATTCATGCAGTCGTTCATTCTTTGTGTCTTCTGCCAGGCAAATGGGCCTGTGTGTGTGAATGTGTGTGTGTATGTGTGTGTGTGTGTGTGTGTGTGTGTGTGTGTGTGTGTTACAGTAGTCATTGAGTGCACCTCATCCAGAAACGCCAACTATAACAACAGCAGTCACAAGGTGGCTAACATTTATCAGGCACTGTACTGAACCTCGACTTGTAGTCATGCCTGTGATCTTCAGGCCAGACGACCCTGTGAGCCTGGGACTCTTATTTTCCTCCTTTTACGGATGGGGAAACTGAGGCCCAGGGGCATGAAGTGGGTTTCCTAGGAGGTTGGGGAGCCGGCCACCACTCTGTGTCCTTCGAGGTTCCCATCCCTGGAACCACATGGGCGCCCTGGGCAGGAGGAACAATGGCCGTTCTTATTTCTAGCAGATGAAGGAAAGGCAGATTCTCAGAGGACAAGGGCCATGTTCAAGGTTGCAGGGCAGGCTTGAAGCTGAGCCAGGAGTAGCTTGCCCATTGGGCTTTTGTTCTGTTCTAAGAGGAAAGACTTGAGTTTGGGGTGCAGCTGGTTGGGCAGGCCAGCCCAGGGCAGGCCAGCCGAAACAAGCTGGGCATGCTGGCACACACCTGTAATCCCAGTGCTTGAGAGGTTGAGACAGGTAGATCGCAGGTTCAAGGACAGCTTCAGCAAGTAGTGAGACTCTCATCAACCTAGCAAGACCCTCTTTCAAAATAAAATAGGGCTGGGGTGTAGCTCAAAGGTAGAATGTAGAATGCCTCTGGGTTCAATCCCCAGTTCCACAATAAATGAATAAGTAACATAAAATTAGTCTGGGACCGTAGCTCAGAGGTAGAATGCCCCTGGGTTCAATCCCCAGCAACACACACACACACACACACACACACACACACACACACACACACACACACACTAAAGTAACCCTAGGAAAAAGTGAATGAAAACTGGCAATTATTCTCTTGTTTTCAAGATGGTCTTTTCATTTTTTTATTTTTTTGGATACTGGAGATTGAACCCAGGGGTGTTCCACCTATGAGCTACACCCCAGCCCTTTTTATTTTTATTTTTTAAATTTGAAACAGCGTCTCACTAGGTTGTTGAGAGTCTCACTAAATTGTTGAGGCTGGTTTCAGACCTACGATCCTCCTGTCTCAGCTTCCCGAGTACTGAGAATATAGGCATGTGCCATTGCACCCGGCTCAAGAAAGTCTTAAATGAAGAGTGTAGAAGGAGATTTCGAGCTGAGTTCCTCATGTAGCAGGCTTGTTCCTGCCTCCAGTGTGCTCACTTAAAATAGGCCACCTTCCCAAGCCCCACGTTAACTGCACAGGACACCACCAGGGCAAGGAGACCAAGTTGGAAGGGTCCTCAGGGGATCTGCAGCTTCAACCTGTTGCCTTAGGTAGACGAGCCTTAGTTTTGAACTCTGTACCCCAGAAGTCTTCGCTAGTCTACCCTTGGCTCAGAGTTTGCAGCCCTCAGTATCTGGTCTTTTCTCTCCCATATGTGATTTGCGTTTAATTCACAGCTCCATGCCAAAGAGCCAGCTCTGGGTCCATCCTGAGGAAACAGGGCTCTGAATTCTGGCCATGTGACTACACAGTACCATTTTAAGGAGGCCTACTTCCTTCTTCCTAGACCTGTGCTTTCCTGGCAGGCATGTAGAAACAGTGCCCTCTAGTGCCGAAAAACAGAACCATTCTGTTAACGCCCCACCGGAGCCCCACACTTTGTGGTGCAATTTATACCTAGGGTTCAGAATTTTCCAAGGCAGCCTCATGGGTTAGATGGAGACTCTGGGGGCGGGGAGCTCTGTCAAATCTGGTTGTGAACAGAGAGGGAGTTCCAACTCTCGCTGTCCTCTCTTTGGGTTGGGAGAGCAAGATGGCATGGGGTTCAGAGTAGGAGTCCATTTGGCTCCACCCTGGGAGGCCTCAAGGGAGCAAGGGATGGGGGGGGGAGCTGGTCATGAGTCCCTGGGATCCTTCAAACACCAGCACAGAGGGTCTCGCCCTTTGCCAGCTGAGAAGCCCCTTGAGAATAAGCAAGAAGCGCCTCTTGCTGGGTCTGTCCAGTTCCCCCCAGGGCCTCTCCCCAGTGAAGAGGCGGGTGAGGGGAACACAGAGTGGGCGGAGCTTCAGAGAAACCCCTAGAGGCGAATCCCCACCCTGTCCCCTTCATGAGGGTTGCTCTGGCACATTCCTGGGCCCTGAGCTCTGTTTTCCTCCTCCTGCTCTGCGATTCTGCCTTGTAGCCATGGCCCAGGGCTTGGAGATAATGAACTGCCCAGATGCCCTGTAGCTGCACAGCTCTCCCAGCCCCCCTGGCCTGGGGAGGGGGCTGCGGGCCTCAGGAGGCTCGCCAGGCTTGGGACTTGATGGAGATCCCATCTGCCCAGGATGAGTCCCCAGGGGCTTGTGGAGACCCTCCTCCCAGCTCCCAAGAGCCTGGCTCTCTCCCCTTCTCCCCCTGGCCCTGCACCCCCGCCTGGCTGCTCTGGCTGGAGTGGGCGGCCTGGCTGGGGTCCCTGCTCGCCAGGACAGAGGAGGGTGTGCATGTGCGTGTGTGTGTGTGTGTGTGTGTGTGAGCTGAGCTAACTGGTGAGCACCTGGCTGACCTCTACCCTGCTCCCCTGCACCCCTGGAGTAGGGTTTAGTTTCACCATTGAACCCCAGGCTCCGGGGACAGACCCAGTGCCCAGGACACAGCTGACATGAATCAGGTGTGGACAGCTTTGCTCTACCACAGTAGTGTTAACAGAGGTGGACACCAGGGACACAGATGGGGGAGGGCGACATCAGGGAGACTTCCAAGTCCCCAGTCCTGCTTCATGTGCATTAGGATACTTAGGCATTTCATTCATTCATTCATTCATTCATTCATTCATTCACTCATGCAACACATATTTGGTGTCCCCTT
The DNA here is from genome assembly GCA_004027655.1 of Graphiurus murinus. Classification (NCBI taxonomy): domain Eukaryota; kingdom Metazoa; phylum Chordata; class Mammalia; order Rodentia; family Gliridae; genus Graphiurus; species Graphiurus murinus. Next base: position 53,815 of record PVLC010000250.1, read on the forward strand.
TGTGGAAAGCAGGGGAGATTGAACAATGAACAGAAAGCCAGAGAAGAACACCCATCCTGCCAGGCACAGTGGCACACACCTCTAATACTAGTACTTGGGAGGATGAGACAGGAAGATCGCAGATTCCAGGTCAGCTTCAGCAACTTAGTGAGACTCTCAGCAACCTAAGAAGACCCTGTTTAAAAATAAAATAGGACTGGGATGTAGTTCAGAGGCAGAATGTCCCTGAGTTAAACTGGTACAAAAAGAAAAAAAAAGAAAACAGCCATCTTCATGGAGCTATGGTGCAGGGGGCAGGGGCAGTAAAACAGAATACTTAGCATGCCTCATTGTGATACATCCGTGCAGGGGAAAGATTTGAGGGTCCCCATTCTGATACGATCTTGTACACGTGGGTTCTGCAGCATCAGGCCCACTGAGGCAGGTGCCTACCCTTCGAGCTCTCTCTCCCCGGCGTGACTAGCTGCAAACCTCAGGAGCTGCCAGGTCAGGAGGGCGCAGCCCATGCAAAGACCTTCAGTTGCAGGGCAGGGCCGTGGCTGGGGGTGGGCTGAGTTCTGGGGCTCCTGGCCTTGGTGCTGGGCTGCCTGGGGGGACATGAAGGGAGAGGAGAGGAGAGGGGTACTAAGGACGAGCGTGACTGGGTGGCAGCGCCCAGTACCAAGATGGGCACCGGAGGGAAACATGGGCAGGAGAGGAGTTTGGGGCCCCCTGGAAGGTGAACTTGGAGCCCTCTGATACATACCTCCTGTCCTGCCCATGAGTCCAGCTTCTGCAGACAAGCTGAGCCTCAAGCCGCCCGCCTGTCCAGCGCCGGTTACAGCTGAGCAGTTCAGCGGAGGGGCCCGGCTGGGCTCGCTGGCCCCCAGCTGAGCTGTAAATGACTTTTCCATTTTCCGAGGCCTGCGCCCAGGCCTGCTTGGTATTCAGGGAGGCCCGGCCCACACTCGCCAGCTCTCCGCTCTGCCCGAATTACTTGATTAAAACGCATATCAACTATTATGTGATTCGTTTCTCTGCCGCAGCTCCACGCCGAGCCTATGTTAAACTGTAATAAAGGCTGGGCTGGGAGGTGGCGGGAGAGGGGGAGGCGCAGGGCCAGGGCTGGGAGGGTGTCGGGGCAGAGAGAAAGACCCTAAACCTCACGGCCACTGCTGGCTTCCACTGGCCAGAAGGGATTTGGAGATAGGCAGCTCCCTCCTGCCTTCCAGGAGCTAGGTCGGTTCAGAAGCTCAAACTACCTATTTCAGGACTTTCCTTCCAGCAAGAGAGAGGAGGGGAAGGTTGGAGTGGAGAACGGGTCACCTTGGTTTTCAGCATCAGAAATGGAATTCTCCATCACCTGGGGAACTCGCAGTATCGAAGTTGGCTCTCACCGGGCTGGGAGTCCTGGGTTCTGGATTGTCTTCCCAGCTGTGCTGCCCCAAGACTCTGGTGCACACCTGTGAAACGGGGCTCATCCTGCCTGTGGCGCCCTGTAAGGGGATGGGGAGAGGCTGTTGGGACTGCAGAAGGGCTTGCAAACTGTAGAGTGTGGTGCACAAGTGCAGTGTGAGTACAAAAGGAACCTTGCAATCGTTCTGCCAGGCTGATGCCGATATTGAGCACCTGCTGTGTGCCTGGTACAGCCCCAGCACTGAAAGATCTCCCAGTCTGAGGCAGCAGGCCCAGAAACAGGCAGGTTCACTGGCTCTTAATGGATGAGCCTTGGGAGCCCCAGGGACAGGCCCTGAAATCCACCTGGATGGGCCCTGGAAGCCTTGCTGGGGAGACTGCGGCCAGCTGGGTTGCCCTGGATGAGCAGGGCTGCACCCTGCGGTGGGGAGACCTGCCAAGCAGAGGAAGCTGGAGTTCCACGCAAGAGACGGCCTGGCTGTCGTTCTCTGACAGAAGCTGCAAGCTGAACAGGGAACCACGCAGACTGGCAGAGTGAGTCTGGACGCAAGGGTAGCATCACGGCTTCGGGAACTTCCTTGCTGGCAAAACCAAGGTTTCCTGGCACATCTCGGCAGTCAGTGATGGCTTCCCAGGCGTCCTGGGCTGTGAAAGGCAGCAGGAGCTGGGGGAGAGAGGAGGAGAGCCGTCCCAGCACCTTGGCTTCCACTAGCACCAGCACCACCAGCACCGACCTGACCTGGCCTGCGCTCTGCTCTGCTCTGCTCTGCTCTGAGCAGGACTCTGACCTGCCTGCCCTAGAGCTTTGACACACCTGTCAGCTCCTGCACCCCTTTCTGTCCTTGGGGCTATCCCCAGCCTGCTCTGTGGCTTTTGCAAGTCACCTGGCCGCCTTGACGTTGGCCTTCCATCCTGTGGGCCCCAGTGCATCTAGAAGCAGCTCCTCCGTGAGACCGGAGCTTCTCCCTCACGGGATAGGCAGGGCCCCCGGATAGGAACCGTGTTTCTTTCTTCCTTGCTTGGAATGGGCCTCGGCACATCCCTAAGCAGAGACAGGATCCAGGAACCCAGAGGGAGGGTCCCTCGCTGGCTGTCCCCGTCTCTCGTGGGCTCTGGGCACTGTCATACCCCACAGCGGCTGGAGAGTGTGAAGGCAGGAGGCTGCTCCCTGCTGCCTGCCCCAAATCGGGTGTCCCTTTAATGAATGCGCACGCCCTCCTCTCCACGCCGGCTGTGCAGGCTTCGCCGAGTGCTGACTAGCTTGTGCTGCTCGGAGGACTCAGTCCCAGCCAGCCCGGTCTCTCTGTGGCCAATTCCACTTAATCCTGTTGATTAATTTAACTCAAAAGCTAAAGGGTTCCTCGGGGTGGTAGGGGGAGGGAGGATGCCCCGAGAGAGGGAGTACAAGGAACTGGATCACAGGCATCGTGGAGGTGTCAGAACTCTTGGTATCTCCTTTTTTTTTTTTTTTTTTTTTTTTTTTTTGCAGTACTGGGGATTGAACTCAGGGGCATTCTACCTCCAAGCTACACCCCCAGCCCTATTTTTTATTCTTTATTTTGAAACAAGGTCTCACTAAGTTGCAGAGGGCCTCACTAAGTAGCTGAGGCTGGCCATGAACCTATGATCCTCCTGTCTCAGCCTCCCAAGTACTGGGATTACAAGCGTGCGCCACCATGCCTGGCTATGGTGTCCTCTTCTTTTTGTTGTTTTTTTGTTTTGTTTTTTTGGTACTGGGGATTCAACACAGGGGCAGCCTACCTTCTAGCTACATACCCAGTCCTATTTAATTTAATTTAATTTTTTATTTCAAAACAAGGTCTCTCACTAAGTTGTTGAGGATCTGGCCAAGTTGCTGAGGCTGGCCTCAAACCTGCGATCCTCCTGTCTCAGCCTCCCAAGTACAGGGATGACAGGTGTGTGCCACAACACCCGGCTGCTTAGTCAGGTTTGTTTCGGCTCTGTTCCTCCCTCCCCTTTCCAGTCACCGTCACTATCACTGTCACCGTCAGTAAAACCCTTTCAAGTGCCGTTTTGTTCCAAATGACTCCCATAGTCTGTATTTCATTCCGACTCCACAGCCCTCCAGGGGGGCTTGCAGGGATGCATTCTTTTTGTGTGTGTGTGTGATACTGGGGATTGAACTCAGGGGCATTCTACCTCCGAGCTATACCCCCAGCCCTATTTTCTATTCTTTATTTCGAAACCCAGTCTCACTAAGTTGTGGAGTGCCTCACTAGGTAGCTGAGGCTGGCCGTGAACCCGGATCCTCCAGTCTCAGCCTCCCAAATGCTGGGATTACAAGTGTGTGCCACCACGCCCAGCTGGATGCATTCTTATCCTCATTTTTGCAGCTGAGAAAAATCAAGGTCCAGAGGGAAGAAGAGTCCTGTCCAAGGCCACAGAGCAAGGGAAAGACAGAGGCCAGGATCCAATTCTCAGGTCCCTCCCCCTGACAGGGACTAACTAGACCAGGGCTGTCCCCGAGGGCCCAGACTCCCTCCCAATCAGTCCCTTCCTCCCCATCCCTCTCCAGGAATAGGGCGTGGGCTTATGGGCCTTCAAGTGACTGAACCTCTCTGAGCTTTGTTTTCCTTTTTTTTTTTGGTACTGGGGCTTGAACCCAGGGGCATTGTACTCTTTTTTAAATTTTTTATTTTGAAACAGGCTCACACTAACTCGTTGAGGGTCTTGCTAAGTTGCTGAGGCTGGCCTCAAACCTGTGATCCTCCTGTCTCAGCTTCCCAAGTACTATGATTACAGATGTGGGCCACCACGCCTAGCTTATCTTTTCCAGTTTTTTTTTTTTTTTTTTTTCAGTACTAGAGATTGAACCCAGAGGCATTCTACCTTAGAGCTATACCCCCAACCCAATTTTATTTCTTATTTGGAAGCAGGGTCTCGCTAGTTTGACAAGAGTCTCACTACTTGCTGAGGCTGTCCTTGAACCTGCGATCCTCCTGTTTCAGCCTCCCAAGCACTGGAATTACAAGTGTGCACCACCAGCTGGGCGTGGTGGTGCACACTTGTAATTCCAGCATTCAGGAGGCTGAGACCGGAGGATCTGGGTTCTCGGCCAGCCTCAGCTACCTAATGAGGCACTCCACAACTTAGTGAGACTCAGTTTCAAAATAAAGAATAAAAAATAGGGCTGGGGGTATAGCTTGAAGGTGGAACGCCCCTGAGTTCAGTCCCCAGTACCGCAAAAAAAAAAAAAAAAAAAAAGTGTGCACCACCACGCCCGGCTTATTTTCCCCATTTTTTAAAAAAGAGCCAATTGTCCCAGCCTCTCAGACCTGCCCTGAGGCTGGCACAGAGCAGACCCCTTAGAATGGAGGATCTCTTCCCCCGGGCTGGGGCCAGGACATTGGCAGAAGCTCTTTTCATGGGGCTGAAGTCACAAAGAGTCCTGTACTCTTGTCTCTGGACCTCTGTGGGTAGCAGGACAGTCTTGCTGTCTCTTCTCAGCATCCAGAGGGTTGTTATGGCAACACCCTCATCCAAGAGCATCATTCCAGATCCTTCCAAAACAACAGAGACCTGTGGGCCCCGCCTTGCCCTCCTCAGCCCGGCGTCTTCCTGTCCGGCGCCGTCTCTCTGGGTCCGTGGGGTTCCTCAGCTCCCTGCCAGACGAGGAGTGGGGGAGACAGGGAGGTGGGAAAAAGCGAGAGCTGGCATCCCCCGAAGGTCTAGGCACTGTGAGGGATTTGGGGAACGTCAGACAGGGCATGAGAGGCCTGACCCAGGGCCGTGTTAGAAGTACCTGGAATTTTATCCCTTGGCCAGCCGAAAGCGAATGCTGGTCATTTGCTGTGTTCGCAGTTTTGGTCACAGCCCCACAGCCTGTTATTATTTCCTTAATATTTTACTTTATACAAAGAACCCAATTCAAGGACGCTAGCATCCGTGTCCATGGCAGATAAACACTGTTGCTTGTTAAGTAGGCAGTAGCCATGCACCTTGCAAGCCGCTTACTGATAAGCAATGAGTTCCACTGGGGACCGGTGCCTGCCAGCAGTTCTAAGCACAAACCTTGCATCACAGGTTCGAGGCCAGCCTCAGCAACTTAGCAAGACCCTGTTTCAAAGTTAAAAAAAAAAAAAAAAAATTAAAAGGGCTGGGGGGGGGGGGATGTTACTTGGAGGTAGAATGCCCCTGGGTTCAAACTCCAGTATCAAAAAGGGAGGGGAAAAAAGGAGGAGGAAGAAGAGCAGGGAAGGAGAAGAAGAAGAAAAAGAAATAGCTGTGCTAAAGACGGTCTAGAAGTTTGCTGTCCTGTGACATTGCACATTTGAATTAAAACGAAATAAAATGAAAAGCTCAGTTCTCCCACGCACCAGGCGATTTTCAAATGCTCAGAGCCGCACGGGGCTAGTGCTAGCACATTGTACAGTGTGAATCGGGAGCATTTCTGTCTTCAGGAAGGTTCAATGGGCGGCGGTGCTTTAGAGGTAGATAAACTGAGACTGCACGAGACTGGGGCGTCTCTCAGACTGGGGCACCCCTCTCTGGGCTCAGGGATCTGAGTACAACCTCTGTGTGTAGATTTGCTCCTGTCTGACCTTGAGTGTCCCCGTGGAAGGCCCCAGCTCATGTCCTCCTGCCTTCCTGACAGCTGCCTCTTCTTTTGTCCCCATCAGAGTTTATGCAGTGAGTTTCAGGAGGTGACTCCTCGGGATTGGTTGTATTTGGCTCTGAGCCCCAGATGTGCTGGGGAGAGGCCTCCGGATGCCAGCGGTGCCCACCTGGGTCTCAGTGACAGAAGGGGGCAGGACGGCTGGCAGCCTGGCTGGGGAAGGGCAGAGGAGGGGTTCGGAGCTGAGCCCAGGTCTCTGCCCTTGGGGAGGACGCAGCGGTGACGGCCTCGGGTTCCCTGGTTGTGTGACTTGATGTCCCAGTCGGGGACGGCCTGGCGGTGGTCGATACCATGCCAGAATGACTTTGCAGTGGACAAGCCCCAAGGATAGAGGGAAGGGACACGGCCCAAGACCAGAGCCCATCCAGCCAGGCCGGTGGCCTCCCACAGTGCCTGCGCGTCCCCCGCTTCTGGCCGTGGCCATGGACGTGGCCCCGAGAGAGATCCCGGGCACGCGCGTCCCTCTGCCCACCGCGCCGCTCCCCTTCCTCCACTCGCCGTCGCTGTCTAAGGGGCGGAATCGGTTCTTGTTTCCATTGTTTCTTCATCGTGGGCTCATGGAAGGGACCGAAACCTTCACAGACCCACTGCGCAAAGAGAGAGAACGTGACTGTGTGTTGGGAAGGTGTCTGCAGGAGCGCGGAGCCTTCTCTCTCGCCCAGAGGCCAGCGTTTCACTCTGCCTTTTGGTGACTTGGTCTCTCCCGTCTGTAGCGAGAGCGCGTGCTCCTGAGACTCGTGTCGTCTCAGACTGAGAGGACTGAGCGCTCAGCGCAGGGACCAGGTCCCGCCTCGTCCATCCACCCAGGCACGTACATGGCAGGGCTCAGTAGGTGTTCTGGTGAATGAACGGATAGAATGAATGAATGAACGGACCAACGATAGGAAAAACCCCGAAGTGCTTTCAGGAATTCCAAGGACAGAGAGGGAAAGGGAGGTATGGGGTGGGGTGGGGGTGAAGGCCTAGAGATAAGAGGATGGAGGAGGAAGGAAGATAGTCCCTGGCTGCAGCTCTTTCCCTCCCCCTTCCTTCCTGCTTCCTCCTCTGACCGGCCTCCTCTTCTGGGCTCCCCACAGTCCCCCCAGGGGCTGCTGAGGGTCTCCCTGCTAGCATCCACCCCGCTGAGTCAGAGATGCACAAGAGGCACAGGGTTGATGGGGATGGGGAGCCAGTTCAGCAGCCCAGATGTCTCAGCTGCAACAGCTGAGGAGCTTGATCAGGCCCTTCCTGAAGCCTGCCCAGTCTGGAACTGGGGCAGGAACAGATTCCTGGCCTGAGAGCACCTTCCAGAGCTGGGTAACAAGTTGGCTCCAGCCCCCTGGGCTCTCTTTGCACAGGAAACAAAAGGCCTTCACCCACCCCCTGCTCCAGGATGAAAATTAGTGGAGGTTGTGAGGTGGGGGCCATGGCCCTGACCAAGGTCACGGAGGTGAGGTCGAGTCCTCCGGGCTGGAAGGTCACTCTGAGATCTTGGGACATCCCAGGAAGGCCTGACAATGGAAGTCATGTAATCCAAGCCTTTCATGTCACAAAGAGGGAAACTGAGGCCCAAGGCTGGTCACAGGCTTAAGCCAGGCTGCTGAGGGCACCTGGAGAGCATGGGTCAGCTCCCTTCCTTTCCGCCTACCTCCCCTCTTTGTTTCATTTTTGCTGTATTTTCACAAAGTGCAACAGCATTCTTGTTTAAATGACTGTCATTTTAAGAATATTTAAACGTAAACCCTGTGTGGTGGCGCCTGCCTGTAATCCCAGTACTCAGGAAACGGAGAGACTGGAGGATTGAAGGTTCAAGGCCAACCTCAGCCACTTAGCGAGGCCCTCAGCAACTTATTGAGACCCTGTTTCAAAATAAAAAAAGGGCTGAGAGGGGTGTAGTTCAGAGGTAAAATGACCTTGGGTTCAGTCTCCAGTATGCTTCCCCTGCCCCCAAATAAAAACCCTTAAATACAAATGAGAAGAAGAAAACGAGTGTAAAGGAGAAACACAAGTCCTGATGCTCCAGGAGTTAACTTGCTCATGTTTTGGTTACCGAGCTCCACAGCTTTTCCCAAAAGCAGAAGCGATTGTTGCAGGCTCACTTGTACCTCGCCTTTTGCTTAGTCAGGTCAGGGTTTTTTTTTTGGGGGGGGGAGAGGGTACTGGGGATGGAACCCAGGGGCATTCTATATCTGAGCTACACCCCCATCTATTTTTTATTCTTTATTGTGACACAGGGTCTCACTAAGTTGTGGAGGGCCTCACTAAGTAGCTGAAGCTGGCTACAAACTGGCGGTCCTCCTGTCTCAGCCTCCCAAGTACTGGGATTACAAGCGTGAGCCACCACACCCAGCTGATAAGTCAGGTTTATTGAGGCAGAGTTCCTATACAGTAAAAATCTACCTTTTTTTTTGGAGAACATAGTTGTATGAATTTTGGCAAATGTGTTTCATCATGAAACCACCCCTCTGGGCTTTATGTCAGGAGCACCCTTCCACATCACTGGAAATAACCTAAATGCCCAACTATAGGGGATTGGTTAAAAAAAAAAAAAAAAAAAAAGCAGAATGGTTTTGCCTGAAAGTATTTAGCCAGTCCCCTAGGGCTGGGCGTGCAGTTTGCTTCCCATAAACCATGCTGAGCTGGACATCCTTTTTCTTTTCCTCCTGTTTGGGAGGGAAGGTGCCATTGTGTTCTCCTTCTAAACCCTGAACCCCTCCGCCTCACTAAGCCTGGCCCTCTCTCTCCCTCTCGCCTGGCTGCAGGGAACCGGCTGGATGAGGGCTCAGATGTGGAGTCAGAGCCCGACCTCCCGCTGAAGCGCAAGCAGCGCCGCAGTCGGACCACGTTCACGGCTGAGCAGCTGGAGGAGCTGGAGAAGGCCTTCGAAAGGACCCACTACCCAGACATCTACACCCGGGAGGAGCTGGCGCAGAGGACCAAGCTGACCGAGGCTCGGGTGCAGGTGAGGGCTGCTCCAGAGATGGGCTAGGAGGAGGTTGGAGGGCCAAGGTCATGGGTTCGACACCAGCCCCAGGGTCTGCAACAGGTGGTTGGGGGTCGTGTAAATAAACCACGCCACCTGCACCAGACACGGAGTTAATGGCAGCCAGTGTTGACTGACTGGTGAGAGGTAGACAGCCCCAGGGGGAGGAGGAGGAGGAGAGAAAGAAGAGAAGGAAGAGAGAGGGAGAGAAGGAGGGAGGAAGGAAGAAAGGGTATGGTTCAGCCAGAAGAGAGGACCCACGGAGTCCATATCTCTGACCCAGATAGTAAGTCTGCAGTAAGAGGGAGTTTCTGAACATGCCCAGCTCCCTCAGATGGGTAAAGAGTTTCCTGTTGTGAGAAGCATACAAGAACCTAGGTAGGGGTGTCCCTGGCAGGTCTGAAGCATCAGGGCAGGGTGGGCAGGCCCAAGACCTGGAAAATCCCCTGCAGGCCTTCCTGCGTGAGGTTCCTAAGCAGCCGAGCTGGGGAAGAGGAGTGAGGAAGGCAGGATCCTGGGGTTCCAGGGGCCCAGAGCCGTCCTGCAGTGCACAGCTGCACAGCCAGTGGGGAGCTGCATCGGGGCATAGGGGCTAAGGCTGGGGGAGGGGCTGGAGGAGGAGGACAGTCTGTGACATGGGGACCGTCCCTGGATTGCTTTCTCCATGGACGGGGGAGGCGGGCCGCAGAGCCCTGAGCTGCTTCCCGGGACCCAGGCTTCCCGCCTTCCTTGGGCACCAGCTTGCTGCCGGCTGCAGTGCCCTGGGCCTCTCATGTGCAGCCTGGGGGACCTCAGTGTGTTGCATTGGTCTGATCTATCCCCCACCTACTCCCCCAAATCCCAGCCACAAGGGCAGGAACTGAGACTGGGGCAGTGACAGGCCTGGGGCATAGGACTGGGCAGAGGCAGGGCTGGGCCTGGCTGACGCGGGAGCCCATGTTCTTTCCATCCAGAGAAGGGAGACGGTGACTCAGAACCTGGAATCCAAAACCAGTAGGGAAAATCTTAGAAACAAAATGGCCTTAGCCCCCCTCCAGGAGCCAGCGTACCCCTTCTGCCCTCCCAGCCTGACTCCCAGGGTGGGGGCCCTCGGCTGCCTTTGCAGGAGATCCCAGCTTCGGGGAAGGAAGCAGGGCTCTCCCCGAGCATCCCTGCCCTCCCCTCCCTTCCTGGCCAGGGTGACATCCGAGCCCGCCCCGGCCTCCTCTGATCCCCGCAGCTGTTCCCCTGGGCACATTCCCGGGCGCCTTCTCATTCTGTCTGGCCTGGCCGCCTCGGCTGCTTCCCACCACCCCACAGCCCGGTGGCTCCTTGTAAAATTTCCTGGCTGTCAGGATCGTGCTTTTATTGGCCCTGGGGACTTGGAAACAGGTGTCACTCAAAGGCCAAGGAGGGAGGGGGTCTGGGAATGGGGGAGCAGCCGAGCTCAGACAAACCACAGGGAGAGGCCAAGGTCAACCCCCCTGGCAGGCTTGGGGTGCCCCTGGGTGAGTGTGCACTGGCTCGCCCTCCTGAGACCGTGAGCCCCGAGGGCAGGGCAGGGCAGGGCAGGGTGTCCCCCCCTTCACCCAAGGGCTTTCTCAGCAGAAGAGGGAACCAAAAATGTTATAAAGAACAAAAAGAGGCTAGCCAGAAAAAGATGCAGATCATGAGCCTGGGGAGAGGGGTCTGGACGCACAAGACTGGTCAGCAGGGTGACCAGCAGAAGGACTGTGGGAAGACAGCGCAGGCCGGAGGGCCCCGGAGGCCTTACTTGGTGACCATCAGGGATGTCTGTTGAGGTGATGAGACCCCCGTCACAGGAGAGGTTCAAGTAGAAGCACAATGTCCAGCCTCGTGTGGTGCCGCATATCTATAATCCCAGGACTTGGGAGGCTGAGACAGGAGGATCATGGGTTCAAGACCAGTCTCAGCAACTTAACAAGACTCTTAGCAACCTAGTGAGACCCTGTGTCAAAATAAAAAATATAAAAGGCTGGAGTGTAGCTTGGAGGTAGAATGCCCCTGTGTTCAATCCCCAGTACCCACCCACCCTAAAAAAAACCCACAATATCCTCCAGGGATCTAGCAAGGGGGGTCCTGCTGCAGACCAGGGGCAGGACCTCGAAGTCGGCTGAGCGCAGCTTAGATTCCATGACACTGTACTTTGGAAGTCTTGGTTTCTGAGTCTGTGGTTCTGGGGTTTTGCAATCCGATGACATCTCATCTCAGTGGCCTGGGAGATGGGCGGGTGGGTGGAGTAGTTCAGGGTGGGCTTAGAGCCAGGTGCCTCGGGGTGAATTCCAGCCCCATTGCTAACCCCCTGGGCCCTCCTCAGTCTCCTCATCTGCAAAACTGAGACAGTAATCGCAGGGTCTGCCTAACTCTAGGATTAAATGATTAAATGTAAAAACAAACAAACAAAGAAAAAGCAACTACTAAGAAATGCCCTGCAGGCTGAGCACAGTGACCCATCCCTGTAAACCTCAGTACTTGGGAGGCTGAGGCAGGAGAATCACAGGTTCAAGGCCAGCCTTAATTTTAATTTCAAAATCAAAACTAAAATAGGGCTGAGTGTATAGCTTGGCAGTAGAATATCCCTGAGTTCAATCCCCAGGGCAGGCAGGCAGGAAGGCCGGCCACACAGAAGTGCCAGGAAGGTGGGCTGTTGCTAGGAAGACTCCCCCTGCTCTCGGCACTGGTGGGCTCCCTCCTCCTGGCTCCTCCAGCCCTGCTCCCCACAGGGGCCCGGGAGCCTGCCCTGGAAACCTGCTGGGCATCGTGAGGTGCCGCCTGCACCCTGTGCAGCTGGCTAAGAGCCCCGTCAGGGGAAGAGCAAGAAAGGGAGTGTCAGGCAGGAGAACCCAGACCTGGGGACCCAGATCTTTCTCTGGGGAATTTCCATTTTTATTTTTAATTTTTTTGGTCCTAGGAGTCAAAGCCTGAGCATTCTACTTCTGAGCTATGCCCCCAGTGTGATTTTGTTTTTAAATTTGAAACAGGGCCTCACTAAGTTGCTGAGGCTGGCCTCAAACCTGCGATCCTCCTATCTCAGCCTCCCAAACACTGGGATTTCAGAAGTGTACCACCATGCCCAGCTTGGAATTTCCATTTTTAAGTAGCTGGTGGCCTGCCCCTAACCTGTGTACATCTTCCCTGGAGCTGAACGAATCCACTGTGTCCTCAGGGCGCGATCTGGAGCCTCTTTCTTCTAGAAAAAAAGGTCACAGGGGCTGATGGGTCCTGCGGTCACCCCATGGCGCCTCTCATTCCTGCCTATGAAAACGTCCCCAGCCTTCCATGATGAGCAGAGAAACTGGGTGATTGGGCAGCAGGGCTGGATACGACGGCTCCAATTTGAACCCCTGCTTTTGGCTTGGGTCAGGGGGTTGATTTTTTGGAATGGAAATCCCATTTTGGAGGCCCTGGAAGGGCTCCCTGGTGAAGCGCTTACACGAAGCTGTTCCCAGCTCTGGAGTGCACTCATGGTGTGCGTGTGACATTCCAGGCCCGGCGCTCACCGCTCTACCTTGTCCTCAGTCCTCACCGTAACCCTGGGAGATGTTCGACTCTCCTCTCCCTGGTACAAGTTTAGCTCAGAGACACAATTAGCAAGTGTCAGTGCTGGGCTCCACACCAGTCTATCTGTTCCTGTTCTTTCCCTCTGTGCTACATTAAGAGACTGACCAGGTGAAATTCAACTCTGCAAACAAATGGTGCCTACCGTGCCTGCCTGCGACCAGTGCTGGGTATTGGTATTGGGAGAAGGATCAAAACAAGGTCAGGGCCGGGGTGCAGCTCAGTGGCAGAGCATGTGCTTAGCATGTACCAGGTGCTGGATTCCATCTCCAGCACCTCAAAAAGAAAAAAAAAAAAAAAAAAGCAATAAAACCCAGCCCCTGCTTTCAAAGAGCTCAGCCCTGATTGGGGATTCTGGGTGGGGTGTCAGGGCCACCCTGGGCCCGCCCTGAGCCCCCATTTCCTGTCTGTAAATGAGCAGCCTCCTCGATGCCGGCAGAGAGCCCTCAGCCGTCTCCCAGGTTCCCTAGCAGAATAATGGTTGTATGTCCCTGAGCACTGTGCCGGGATTAACACTCCCGGAGTCCACAGCTACCGAGGAGGTGAGAAGGTGGGCGTTATTAGCCCTGTGTTACCAGACAGAGGCACAGAGAGAATAATGGGATTTCCCTCATCCTAGCTGGGGGTGAGAAGCAGGGTTCAAAGCCAGGCTCTAGAACCCCACTCTCAACCATCATGCCACACTTGGTGAGAGGCGGGGAGCCTGGGGGGATGGAGGTGCCCTGGGGAGATAGGACCAAGAAGGAAGAGATGAGCAGCCCTGGTGAGGGCCAGGTCCTCTCCTGCAGGGGTCCTCCCGGATCCCGGAAGGCCAGGCTGCGAGCCCTCCTCAGACCTCTTTACCACACCTCGCCTCTCACCCCGTCTGGGCTCATTGCCCTGGAAAGCAGCTGTTCTTTGGCATGACTGTCCTGGGCAGCTTGAGGACTGGGACCAGGTCCTGTTCATCTCTCTCTTTGAGGATTACAGGTTCAAGGCCAGCCTCGGCAACTTAGAGAGACCCTCAGCAACTTAGCAAGACCCCGTTTCAAAATAAAAAAAGAGCTGGGAGCCAAGTGTGGTGGCACATGCTTGTAATCCCAGTACTCGGGAGGCTGAGACAGGAGGACTGCAGGTTCAAGGACAGCCTCAGAAAGTAGTGAGACTCTCTCATCAACCTAGTGAGACCCTGTTTCAAATATAAAAATAAAATAGGGCTAGGGGTGTAGCTTAGAGGTAGAATGTCCCTGAGTTCAATCTCCAAAAAACAAAAAACAAACAAAGAGCTGGGGTGGGGTGTAGCTTAGAGATAGAATGCCCCTGGGTCAATCCCTAGTGGAAAGAAGGAAGGAAGGAAGGAAGGAAGGAAGGAAGGAAGGAAGGAAGGAAGGAAGGAAGGAGAGAGAAAGGGCAGAGAATGGAAGGGGAGAGAAGGCGGCAGATGTTTCCAACTTCATCTCGCGCTCTTTACTTGAGGAAAAGATGAGCCACACCTCAGAACAGCTGCCGTGTGACAAACTGGAGCCGCCGTGCGGCGTGGCCCCAACTTCATCTCCCTCCATCTCGCCAGCTTCACCGGTCTCTAGAGCGTTGCTTCCTTTTCATGTAATCAATGAATTTTAAAATAAAAGCGCACATCATTTCCGTAAAGGGAAAGCGATTCTAAAAATACACAGGAGGAAAAACAAAGGCAGGTGATGCGAATGTCGAGGGAAACTGTCACCTGCAAAGGCCTCTCCCTGCGCTCCCCAGGGAGATTAGCGGGTCGTCATGGAAAGGCTGGGGAGCCTTAGCACCAATCCATCTCTCTCCCCTGGCGTGGTGGCCCGAGGTGCACTCTCTGGGGACACTGGATGCACCCCGGGTCCCCACCCCTCCCCTGGAGGCAGGGAGCCAGGAGATGACGCCCGTTCCCCACAGGGCTCCGGCAGCCTCTGCCTTTCCAGCAGGTGCACCCAGAGGCCCCGGGACGCCCTCGATGCCTGCGGAGCTGGGGGAAGCGGGACTTTGGTTTCACTCAGAGCCAGTTGACTCTGAATCTGACTGTTTCCTCGCTGCTCTGTGAAGCCTAAACAGCTCAGGGCAGCTGCTCTGCTCACAACCGCTTAGCCCCCTGGGAAGGACCTAGAAAAGACCAACCACATGGGGCGCCCTCTGCCCGCTGAGGCTGGCCCCCATCCCTGCAGATGTGGTCCTGAGGTTTGGGCGAGTCTTAGGTGAGCGGTGCTGGGCAATCTTCACTGGCCCAGGAGGGACTCGAACTGACACCTGTGGCCCCAGAAAAGACACAGCAGAGCCTCATTCATTCATTCATTCATTCATTCAGTATTTGTCAGGCACCTATGTATGGGACACCTAGCGGTGAGCAGTAATCGTGGCCTCTGCCCCCTGAGGCTGGACCCTGAGAGGGAGGCAGAGAGCTGCACAGCCAATAAGCAAATAAACGGAATAATTGCTCATGTGAGGCGGCACCATTCGGGGCCTCTCGAGGGGCAGGGAAGCCACTTGCCTTAGGTCTGTGTACCAGGGACATTTTTGCAGAAGGACAGGGGGCCAGCTGCAGGAACAGCATTCAAATGAGAGGGAACAGCAGGTGCAAAGCCCAGAGGTGGAGAGGAGCCCTTCGAAGCTGCCTGGTTCACACCCTCCTTGTTCTCCTCATTCTCTGGCCTGTCCCAGAGAATTGCAGTCCTAGATTTGCAGCCTTTAGAAGGTTGAACCTCAGATCCAGTGCAGACACCTGTTCCTGGGCAAGCTACTTGACCTCTCTGAGCCTCAGTTTCCCCTGCTGTAAAATGGGAAGCGGAGTATACGCCTCCTGAGTCTGCATACACACAGACAGGTGGACACTAGCACATGTTTGGTGGAGAGGGACATTTGAAGACCTGGGTTATTTTTTCCACTAATGTCTAAGAAGTCCCTGGGTATGTATTTCCTATTTCAAAGGGCCCGGGCTGCGTAAGCAAAGCCGAGCCTGAGTCTCCTTGTGTGCCTGAGACCGGAGGGCAGGGCTTGTGCAGGGGGGTGTCAGATGTCTGGCTTCCTCCTGGGGGGCTTCCTGGAGGAGGCAGGGAGTGGAGGGTCAGGTGGGGTACTGGCAGCTGGAGCTGCTGCTGTGGGGAAGAGTCCTGGACTGAGAGTCACACACACTTGTCTGGGCCTCGACTCACCCCCTTTCTCTGGGTCTCAGTTTCTCCATCTGTAAAATGGGGGTAAAGCTAAGAACCTGTCCCTGGGTGGCTGGGGGAGAAAGGGGACCACACCTGTGAATTAGCTCAGAAACCTGTCCAGTGCTGTACGAAGGGGGACTTCCCATCGCTGGGGGAGGATGCTGGGTGGATCGGAGGCCGAGGACTCAGGGGGAACAGTTTGGCGCTCCACCAGGAGCTAGACCCAAGGATTCTCCATCCTCTGCTTTTCATCCCCAGGTCTGGTTTAGCAACCGACGTGCGCGCTGGCGTAAGCAGGCTGGAGCCAACCAGCTGGCAGCATTCAACCACCTGCTGCCCGGAGGCTTCCCGCCCACCGGCATGCCCACGCTGCCCCCCTACCAGCTGCCGGACTCCACCTACCCCACCACCACCATCTCCCAAGGTGAGTCCAGCCTGCCCCTCAGCCAACCCCTTCACTTACAAGGCGTGTGTGTGTGTGTGTGTGTGTGTGTGTGTGTGTGTGTGTGACTGTGTCTACTTTCTTGTGCACTGGCTGTTAAAACAAAAGAGCTGCAGGCCTGTGGCCCTGGCCTTGGACTCCAGACTTGACAAGAGGCCACAGAGCATCCAGGCAGGTGATCAGGGCGGCCTCCCCACACCTGTTCAGAGTGCAGCCTTTCCAACTGTGACGTGCTCCTGCCTCTCAGGGGGCCTCAGGAAAATGCTGATCTGGGTGGAGGCGGAGACTCTGCCTTTTCTAACCAGCTACTGGTGCTGCCCAAGCTGTTGGTCCGCAGGCAGCAGTTTGAGCGCCGAGGATCCAGGGCATGGACCACTTTTGGAGAGAAAGGATCAGAATGTTCTCTAAGGACTTTAAGACTCTGTGTGGCTGTAGTCTTTGCATTTTGTTTGTTTTATTTTTAGTTTTTGTACTCCTGTCTCAACCTCCCAGAGGCATTCTACCTCTGAGCTGCACCCCAACCCTTCTTACTTTTTTATTTGAAACTGTCTCACTAAGATTCTAGGGCTGGCCTTGAACCTACGATCCTATTGTCTCAGCCTACTAAGTACTGGGATTATAGGCATGCATCACCATGCCCTGCCAGTCTTTGATTAAAAAGGGGAGAGAGACAGACAGACAGACAGACAGACACAGGGAGGGAGGGAGGGAGAGCGAGAGGGAGAGCGAGAATGAATATGAGCCGGCTATGGTGGCACACTCCTGTAATCCCAGTATTTGGGAGGCTGAGAAAGAAGGATCGCAGGTTTGAGGCCAGCCTCAGCAACTTAAAGAGGTTCTTGGACCTTAGGGAGGTGCGTAGAGGCGCTCTGACAGAGCAGTGCAGCCGTCAGGCAGCTAGGAACAGAAATGGCTCCGGTCAGGCCATTTAAACCCAGGTCCCACCACTCGCTGGCCTGGTCACCTGGCATGAGGGCCCCAATCACACCAGCCTTGACTTCTTCATCTGTAAAATAGGAATCATGTTCTTTCAAATGGTTAATGCTCATGAAACTCTAATGGGACAAATCTGGGAAGATTAAAGTTTCCAATGAGATGTGACGTTCAGTCCAGCTGACGTTCACTGAGCATCCACCACGGGCCCAGCACGAGTACCAATGCCAGTGTGCGGTTGCCTAGACAACCTCCGGAGTGTCAGTCGGGTGCTAGCCAGTCCCTAGCGCCCTGCCTCAGGTCACCTGAGGAGGTGGCCCCTTCCCTCCAAGGGAGGGGGCTGGCCTTCTGCACAGGAGGTGCTTTCCTGTCCTCGGAGGTGGCCTCCAGGGCAAAGCCACTTGCTCAGCACTGTCTGGGGGTCTCTCCACAGATGGGGGCAGCACCGTGCACCGGCCCCAGCCGCTCCCGCCGTCCACCATGCACCAGGGCGGGCTGGCCGCCGCGGCCGCCGCCGCAGACACCAGCTCTGCCTACGGCGCCCGCCACAGCTTCTCCAGCTACTCCGACAGCTTCATGAACCCGGGGGCCCCCTCCAACCACATGAACCCCGTCAGCAACGGCCTGTCTCCTCAGGTAGGTGGTCTCCCTGCTCCGCCCAGGTTGCCTAGACAACCTCCGGAGTGTCAGTCGGGTGCTAGCCAGTCCCTAGCGCCCTGCCTCAGGTCACCTGAGGAGGTGGCCCCTTCCCTCCAACCATCACCACTGAGGCGCTGGTTGGCCCGGGTCGGTTCTCCCATGGGAAAAACAGTGTCGCTTTGGATTCACTGGCCTCTGTGAAGCCACCAGCTGTTGGCTGGGTCCCTTGAGAGAGGTTAAGTGGGAGGTAACGATGTCCTTTCCACCTCTGCTTGTCGAAATATCCGTGATCCTTGGCCCTGGCTGGTCTTCCCCATGCCACAGACCTGGATGTCCAGTGGAGAAAGGGATTCCAGTTTCTTGTCTCCCAGAAACAAGCAGAGATGGCGGTACGGACCTGCTCATGGCCGGTCCCCTCTACCTCGTGCTATTCAGTCTAGAAAGTCAGGCCCAGTCAGATGGTGCACGCAGTGAAGCCCACACTCTTCTTGTAGGAAGCCGGCTGTGGCCGGAGTTTTGTCCTAGACCCAGGGGCCCCTCCTGGACTCCACCCTGTGGCCCATCTCCTACCTCTCACCAAAAGCGAGCTCCCTGTGCTGTTGGTGGAGAGAATCACAGATGAGGTTCTGGACCCGGAGCTCCACTCTGATTGGGTCTTGGGGACTGTTCGCTCCCATGCAATTGGTTGCTGGGTTAGTCGGTCTCTGCGCGCTGGTGCTCTTAGAAGTCATAGGGCCTGCTCTGGGTGACATCAGAAAGAAAGTACCCGGCTCATAAGGGGGCTGGTGGCGGGTTTGAGGAACAAGCCCCCCTGACTCCGGAAGTCCCAGTGAACTTGAGGAACTGATGGATTCGTTTTTTGTAGCGACAGTGGGCTCCCAGGTACCTGGGGGGGGGGATTCAAGCCGAGACTGGTTTTGCTGTTTCCCACCTGCTGAGGACCCTCCCCCCATGTCTGTGGGGAGCATAGGTGGCATGTGACACAAACTGACCTCAGCAGCTGGATGTGGGGGACAGTGCAGGCTTCGGGTGAGTTTAAATCCCCGCTCTGTTGCTGGGGCCAGTGTGCATTAGCACGTCTCTGTCTATCCCCCCATAAACAAAGCGCTTGTTACTCACCGCCTAGGGGGGAGTCACTGCAGCTTTCCACCTGCTAGTGGGTCAGGGTACCTCGCATAGAGCCGGCACAAGATAGTGGCCAAGTCAGTACTGGTTGTCTTGCCTTCCTATTTGTTTGTTTTTCTTTCTGTCTTTCTTTTCTTTTTTTTGATACTTGGGATTGAACCTAGGGGCAACTTACCTCTGAGCTACACCCTGCCCCCAGCCCTATTTTTTAGTCTTTTTTTTTTTTTTTGATACTGGGGATTGAACTCAGGGGCATTCTACCTCCAAGGTATACCCCCAGCCCTATTTTTTATTCTTTTATTTTTTTGAAACAAGGTCTCACTAAGTTGCAGAGGGCCTCACTAAGTTGCAGAGGGCCTCACTAAGTAGCTGAGGCTGGCTGTGAACCTGCCATCCTCCTGTCTCAGCCTTCCAAGTACTGGGATTACACTCGTGCACCACCACGCCCAGCTTCTTACCTTCCTGTCGTCTGGACAGTATAATTAGTATGGGAAACCTGTTGCCTAATGAGGGGGCGGGGGAAGAGGACTTGAAGGGGGTCAGCAAGCTATATCCCACAGGCCACATCACCCCGCTGCCTGCTCATGTAAAGTTTTATCGAAATGCAGCCATGTTCGTTGCTTTTCAGCTGCTTTTTGTGCAGCCGGGTTTCAAAAGAAACCACAGGGTCTGCAAAGCCTAAAGTACCCACGCTCTGGCCCTTACAGAAGCGATTGCCAACCCCCGGTCTAAAACTTCCCCGAGAAAGTTCATCTTCACACATCTGGGTTCATTCCTGTCTGTGTCTATTAATGTGCATAGCTGAGGATAAATCGCACTTCACCTCCCAGTCTCCAGGCCTCGATTATCTCGCCCATAAAATGGGGATAGTGCTTGAACCCACTTCAGAAGTGGCTGAGAGTTGAACGAGAGGACCTAGGTAGAACTGTTGGCTGACACCTGGCACGTGGCGCATGTTGGGTTTGCTTAGGTGGCTGAACGTTGACGACACACCAAGCCTGCTTGGACCCACACGATACCGGTGATGGCACTGGTTTGGCTGAACTTGGCCCAGCACTGGTGCTTGCCAGCCTCCCCCACACTCTTGCAGGAACCCCATGGGAATGAATGAAGTGGGGGGGGGTTATGCAGCATAGTCAGAATGCCCCCCATGGAGCTAATGGACCTTTTTGAGGTTCAAGGTCATGACCGCTGTTTCATTAGCTTGAGAGCAACTGGCCCAGGCATCCCAGCTGAGCAAGGATCCTGCCGAGACCCCAGGTGTCCATGCCCCAGTATATGGCCCAGGCCCGGTCTCCTGGGACAAAACAGGTTTGGAAGAGCCCCTGGGGAGCTGAGAGGGGCTCCGAGAACACGTGGAGCGGCCATCCACGCGTTGCCAGGTCTGGTGGAGGGTCCCTAACCACTGCTCTCCCCGCCTACCTGACTCTCTGTGGGCGGGGCTCTGTCCTCAAACAGGACTTTTGTCACACAGCAGAGGAGACCTAGTGAATAAGGGGTCCCTGGGTTCTGCAGTGGATTTTGGGGGATGAGGTTGGAGGACCAGCAGGGAGGGGAGAGGAGGAGAACCCCGCAGCTGGTGTGAGCGGCCGGGCACGTGGACCCGAGTCTGTCCTGTGCTTTGGCATTGCATGTCCTGTTTCCCAGCCTGGTCTGGAAGCTCTGAGCTGGGGCCGCAGCCCCTCTGCCTAGTCAGAAGGAAACTGAAGGCAGGAGGCCCTCGGGAGGCGTCATCTCCATCCTCCGGGCTGGGAGGACATGATGGATTGAGGGACCCACCCAGAGTTCCCACCAAAGGTGTGAAGACAGATGGAGGGTCTGACAGGGGCAGAGGGTCGCAGAGGTGAACAGCTGCTGGCTGGGGGTGGGCTGCACTCGGGGCAGAGCCAGGGCAGGGCTGTGCGCACCGCCAGCTTCAGCCGCAACAGCTTGCTGAGGGACTGGCAGCAGGGTTAGGGGTTTGCGTCTGGGACAACAGTTCCTGGTATTTCGAAGTCGGACTTTGGGGTCTGCTCCCTCGTCTGTCTCAGCAGGCACATCTCTGGGGAGGGGTGAGCTGGGGTCTCTACCCAGAAGGGGCCTCTAGAGGGAGGTCCCCTGTAGGGAAGAATCGGCCTCCAGCGTCCCCTCTCCCTATCAGGAGCGGCTTCTCTGCAGCTCACCTGGGCACGAGGTAGCAGGTGCACTTTCCACCGGGGCTGGAGGGCTCAGCCTACTGTCCCTTGCCAAGGATGGCAGGTCCCTCCACTGTCACCGCATGACCCCTGAAACTGGAAGGTGTTTTTGTCCTTCCAGAAGCCAGTGGAGGCCAGGCATGGTGGCGGCTCCACCACTTCATTTACTGGTGTACTCCACACATCCTCTGGCAAGCACGAGCCAGGCACAGTCCTAGAAGCTGAGATCCAGCAGCAAACAAGACAAATGAAAACCTGTGCCTGTAGCGCTTGTATTCTAGTTGGGGAGACAAGCAGTGAACAAGATCAGTTAGTCAATTATATACTGTTACCATGCGACTCCATGCAAATGAAGTTCAAGAAGAGGTAAAACTAGCCGGGTGTGGTGGTGCAGCCCTGTAATCCCAATACTTGGGAGGCTGAGACAGGAGGATTGCAGGTTTGAGACCAGCCTCAGCAATTTAGGGAGACCCTATTTCAAGATGAAAAATAAAAAGGGCGGGGGTGTAGCTCAGACAAAGAATGCCGCTGGGTTTGATCCAAGAAGCAGCAGCAGCAGCAGCAAAAGTAATCTATGGTGCTAGAAGTCAGAGCAGCGGCTGCCTTCCGAGGAGGACTGGCTGGGGCGGCGAGGGTGGGGGGGTTGCTGGAGATGCTTATCTTGACGGGGAGGCGGTCCATCCACGGCCACATCTGTCAGCACTTGTCAAACTGCACGTGTGACATCTGTGCACCCTACTGTAGCTAAAGTAACCTCAGCAAAGTGTAAGTAAAACCCATGTGTACAGAAAACAGGTTCAGTATCAGATGGTTCAGAATTCCAAGAAGGAAACTTGGGCTAAGGGGACTGGGATCTGACGTAAGGTGTCCTGGGAAGGAGGAAGGAAGGAAGGAAGGAAGGAAAGAAGGAAGGGAGGGAGGGAGGGAGGGAGGGAGGGAGGGAAAGGGAAGGAGAGGAAAGAAAGGGAAAGGAGGAGAAAAAAAAAAGGATTACTGGGTGTAGTGGTGCACACCTGTAATCCCAGTGCTTGGGAGGCTGAGACAGGAGGATTGCAGGTTCAAGGCCATGGCCATCCTCAGCAACTTAGTGAGTCCCTGTTTCAAAATAAAAAATAAAATAGGACTGGGGATATAGCTCAGGAGTAGAACATCTCAGGTTCAATTCCCAGTACCCTCCTCCTCCCCCAAAAAAGCCATTGGGGGGTGAGGGGGTGAGGTCGGGGCTCTGGAGCTCTGGGGTTGCCTGATCAGACCTGGTACAGGCTTGCTATTCCCAACGAGGACGACATCTGTCCTCCCATGAGCTCACCTGCGTCCCTCATCGACAACTGACCTGAGAAATGGGTGCCACTGAGCCCCAGGGACTCCCCAGGAGACTGCCCGGCAGATTTCACAGAAAGCCCTTTGCCTCTCTCAAGCTCTGTGCCCTGGCTCTGCAGAGGGTAACTAGGAGGACACAGCTTTACCCAGAGCCTGCCTGGCTGTCCCTGTCTTAGAGCTTGGGATAAGTCAGTGACCACAAGACAGGACGCCCCTTGCCCTGGTGAAGCCGTTGGGATGACAGGACAGAGAGGAATGTAATTAGAACTGTCGCACCGCGTGCTTAATACCAATGGCAATACCAGAACACTGCTGGAGTGCCGGCCATGTGCAGACGCCGTTGTGATGGATTCTGTATATTTTAATCCACGTGAAGGGTAGAGCTGGATTCAACCTCATATCTCTAGAGCTCGAGATCTTTTTTGGGGGGTGGGGTGGGGCAGTAGAGAGGTACTGGAGATTGAACCTAGGGGCATTCTACCTCCAAGCCACACCCCCAGCCCTTCTTTATTTATTTATTTATTTTGAAACAGGGTCTTGCTATGTTGCTGAGGCTGGCCTTAAATCTGTGGTTCTCCTGCCTCAGCTTCCCAAGCATTGGGATTACAGGCGTGTGTTACCACGCCCATCGCAGAGCCTGAGACCTTAACCCCCATTCCATCCCGTGCCTTTCAGAGAAGCCCGCACCTGCTCAGCGTGGTGGGGGGAAGGGCTCACTCACCATGTCATGGGCGAGAACACCGAGGCCAACTTCAGGCTGAGGGCCTATGGCAGAGTAAGTCACGGGGGTCGAAGTCTTCCTTGAGGCTTGGCTTTCTTGTACCCCACCTGCAGCCCCATCCCTGAAGGACCAGGCACTAAGCACTCAGCACAGGCACTCCCGACTTCGTGTACTGAGTCCTTCTGCAGAGGTTCGGGGGACCAGGAACCCTGCCCACCTGACTTCATTTCTGAAGGCTCCTCTGGGTCAGGACTCGCAGACCCCGGCCCACTGTCTCCTCTGTGCTGCAGGCTGAGGGGTGGTTACTTGGGAAATGACTCTAAGAAAACAGCTCAGGACAGTTAGGGACAAAAGACACCTTTTGTCATGTGAATACTTTAAGTACTCTGAGAGCTGGTGGCTCTCTACCAGCCCTGTCCCCTGTCTGGAAGCAACAAGCAGGGGACAGAGGTAAAAAGCAGGCTGCCAAGCCTGCCCCGAGGGAGTTACAGCCCTGTCCTGAGAAGCTCATAGTCGATGACAGACACGACCCCTTGTCCTTGGTGCCCCAGTCTGATAGCAGAAGCACAGGCCACTCTTGGAAACATCCCTGTGACAAGCGTCAGAAAGTGGCTCAGAGCGGCAGCTCTTAACTGTCCCAGCCCCCAAGCACAGAATGAGGAGGGAGGCCCCGCCTTCCCGGGTGCCCTGGGCTGGGGCCTCCTCAGGGCCCGTGTGCTGGACCCTGGGGTGGGGGTCATCAGCTTGAGCTTCCTTCTCTCCAACCTTCTTTAGAGACTGATTCTGTGTCACAGTTGGAAGTAGAAATAAGGTCCAGAGAGGGCCCAGAGCCCTAAAATGTGCCCAGAGTCCCACTGTTGGGCTCACGGCTCCAGGACCTCAGAGCTATGCCAGGGCTCTTGGCAGGCAGTCAGAGAGGAGCTGAGTGCCGCTGCCGTGCTCCCCGCTCCTCCAGCATCCCAAGTTCCTCATGGCCTCTGCTCCTCCCTGGAGCCCAAGGTGAGGAGATCTGCACGAGGGATTTACGTACTTACAACTTCTGCCCGACCTGAAGCCACGGGCAGTACTAAGTGGGCAGTTAATCGCACGCCCAGGATCACAGCAAGCCTGGCCTTTTTGTCCCTTCCCACTTGCCGTCGCTCTCTCCTCCTTTCCCTCCTGGGCCAGTATCATTAGGTCAGGAGCAGGGTGCAGCTCAGTGCTGCTTGGCGGGTGTGAGGCCCTGGGTTCGATCCCCGGCACCCCCAGATATCAAAATAAAAACAAGTATGGTGTCAGCAGGTGTGGGTGGCCGCGCGTGCCTGCTGTCACTCCCTGGAACCGGGCGGGTGTCCTGTGACCCTCGTTCTACATGTGAGGACACCGCTTTATCCAGGGTCATCCATCCATCCAACGAATGTGGCTCCATGTGCTCGGCCCCATGGTAGGTTCTAGAAAATGATAGGGCTACAGTTGGAACGGTCTGGCTCCAGAGCCCGCTCTGCTGTGTCCGGCCCCGAGAAGTTGGTCCAATGTCTGTTTAGGGAAGTTGAGCTCCGAGGTCATAGGGCAAGTTAATGGCAGAGCCAGGTTCAGTCTATACTTCAAGCCCCTCCTGAGACCAGTAGGAACAGAGCCACGCTTTACCTGTGTTGATTTATGAGTGAGTGGGGCCTCCTGAGCGGCCAGTGCCATGCACCATGGAAGTCTCCAGGACAGCCAGCCCAGCAAGGACGGACACCTGTGAGTGCCAGGGCCCACCTGAGTCAGAAGTCACCAAGCCCCACAGTAACCTAACACTCAGGGAGACAGGCTCAGAGAGGTCAAGTAACTTGCAGAAGGCCACAGAGCGGGTGAGTGCTGGAGACAGGAACTGAACCCAGTTCTCCTTGGCCCAGGAGCCTCACCGCCCCTCGACCCTGAGCAGGACCAGACACAGCGCCCCCTGGCGGCCGGGGCTGCGCTCCACTCCTCACAGGTGGGCACCGGGGACTTCTCTGTCCCCCTCCCCTCACTTCCTCTTTGTTTCCCACCCCTTGATTGGCGACATTGCGTTTATAATAAGCATTTAAAATGAGTCTTGCTGGACCAGGGACCAGGAAGGAGGCGGGAGCAAGAGATGTGTAGGCAGGAAGATGGGGAGGGGGGTGGTGGGGTGTTAAATAGCCCAGAATTTTTTTAAAAAAAACTGATGCAAATCACTGGTAGGAGAGAAAATTATGTGCAATTACGTCCTGATATTGGAAGGTTTTGCCTAGCCCAGGCAACAAGATCTCATTAACAAGCAGAAAATAAGATTGAAATGGTGTGTAAAAGAGCTGAAAAAATGAATTTCAATGCTGCGTTTGTCCACAATTACCCCCTCCTTCACACATATTTTATTGCAATTTTTTTATTATTCTTAATCTCTCCATTCCTCAAAGCAGATTGGGGACATTGTGGCATTACCGGGGCCTGGGGAGGAGGTGTGGAGGATTTCCTGCCCCCCTGAAAGGAGACCCTTCTCTCGCACATTTTCCAAGGTTGGGTTTTGGAGGGATCAGAATTCATTTCTCCGGCTTAGCGGGTTGTAGGAACACGGGGCTTTAACCCCAGCCGCCTGCTCTGCGCCCCCGCTCAGCCCGGCCCTCGCTGCCCTTCCTGGGTGACTCCTCGGTGGCCTGCTTCCTGCCCTTTTCCTTCCAGGGGTCCCTGGAGGCCCCTTCCTCAGCCTCTGGGACTGGAATAAAGCCTGGGGCGAGAGAAACTTCGAGGCCTTTGCCAACAAGCAGCCCCGAGTTGGGTTCTGCTTCCGCCACTTATTAAATGGCTGTGTGACCCTGGCGCTGCTTGCTTAACCTCTCTGGGCTTCCCTGTCATCATCTAAAAACACTGGGATGATAATCCCTACCTCTCAGGGCACTGTGAGGGCTAAGGAGAAACTTGAGTAGTGGGCCTGACACATGGTGGGTGCTTAATAAGTGCACCTCCTCCATGCCCCTGTGTATGTGTGCCCAGGCCGCCAACTCTACCCTGCACACCTCCATTCTCTCCCCTCTCTCCTCCACCCCTTCGGTTGGCTGGAAAATGCCCGAGTTGGTTTCCTGTCTAGGACGGTGTAGGTGTTCTCTTGACCCAGCCTGGGAAGAGAGGGCGCTGGGGTGTGAGTAGTCTCTCCCTCTGCAGGAAGCACAGGAGACCACCTGGGGCCTGGGGAGGGTGAGCTGGGGGGCGGGGGAGAATGACTCAGAGGAAGGACGGAGCTCTGAGTAGTTTTTCCGGGACCAGGGAGAAGCTAACTGAGTCACCCCCATTTCTCATCACGGCCCGCGGTGTGGGGTCAGGGGTCAGGGTGTAGACAGGGCCTGGAGTCTGTAGTTGGATCTCCTTGGACCTGAAGTCAAGTGACATCTGTCTACTGTCTACCCTCCCAGTGATTGCCCAGCTCTCAAAGATGCCCCCACTAAACTCAGCTCTGAGCCGGTAGCAACGGGGGGACAGGGCTCCTGTCCACTCTGCTCATCAGGGGCCCCCTATGCTCCCAGATGCTTTCCCTTCCACACCGGGCCAGGCCAGCCGCAGGCAGGGCCGCGCTCCCTGGCGGGCTCAGAGAACTGGCCACTGCACAGGCGAGAACCACCACGGGCGGCGTTGGTCCTGGGCCGGGGCACCCTGGAGCCTCTCTGGCCCTGGGGGACAGACCCTGCCAAGTCCCTGCTCCCACAGCCTCTCTGCTCTGTGGGAAAAGCTGAGCTCTTTCCCACTGGCGGCTGCTTTGCAGATCCCAGCACCTGCTCCCATCCATCAGGAGGAGCCCGCGGGGAGAGGCAGCAGCGTCGCTGGGCTCCTGTGAAAACAGTGTTTACGTCTCTGCCTCTCCCACCCTCTTCCTGGGTGGAAGGGAGCCAGGGGGCAGGAGGGGAAGGGAATTCTCCTGCCTAAACCAGGGTCAGGAACTTCCTAGGCTGCTGGTGTGGGGGGACCCTGCCGGGGGGGGGGCTCTGCTAGGGACTGAGGGGCTGACGTGTTGTCACTGGACAGGAAGACGCTGGGGTCTTCTCTCATCCAGGGATCGCAGGAGAGAGGCGTCTTTGCTGCTTTCCTAGAGGGTGGAGGGGGTGCTGGAAAGCTGGGGCTGGCCCACCTCCCTGAGTCTGAACAGGGTCCCCTGAGGGCCAGGGCTCTCTGCCTCCCACCCCCAACCCCTGCACACCTCTCTGCACCCCGCCCATCCAGATGTTTCCACGCACTGGCGTCAGGGACCCTCACCTCCAGGAGGACCACAGCGCCCGCCACGTGGCATGTGGTGATCTATTTCAGTGATACATATAACTCTCGGTGTCCGGCGCATAGTAGGTCACCAACACCTGCCGGTGGAGCCCAGGCACACCGCAGGCCTGATGAGACACAGCTGGGTGTGTTCCTGAGAGGACTTGGAGGCAGCCGATAGTTAGGTTTGATTTGCATGTTGTCACACAGAATGCCCTGGGTTCATGGATCTCACCGCTGTGTGCTCACAGAACTCGGGGAGGCTGGAAACAGATGCAGAAATCCCAGAACTTGAGAGGCTGAGACAGGAGGATGAAAGATTCAAGGTCAGCCTCAGCAACTTAAGGAGGTCCTAGGCAACTTAGGGAGACCCTGTTTCCAAATAAAAAAGGACTGGGGATGTAGCTGGGAGGTGAAATGCCCCTGGGTTCAATCCGCAGTACCAAGAAAGGAAGAAAGGAGAAGGGAGGGAAGAAGGAAAGCAGAAAAGGAAAAGAAAAGAAAAACGTGGCCATGCTAGAATTGGCTGTGCACAATTTATTGTGATCTCTGGTCAAACAGGAAGAACAGAGGAAGTTTGGAGGAGGGAGGGCATGGGCTGAGAAAGCTTCCTGGAGAAGGCGCCCTGCAGGGGAGATGTAACTTGCTCAGAGGAAAATAAAGGAAGGGAGAGGGCGGTGCAGCCTGGACAGCAGCCTCGAGGCTGAGCAAGGACGGTCGCTGACCCCCATGCGTGGTGGACGCGGCAGAAGGGTCACGCAGGCCGGGCTTCCACTTCTAGCTTCTCTCCTTATCTGCTGTGTGATCACAGGCAAGCTACGTGAGCTCTCTGAGCCTCAGTTCCCTCATGGGTAAGACGGGGGCCTGTTCCACTCTGGTTGTAGCAGCAGGAGAATCAAAGGCGTCTATTCATAGGAGTCACCCAGGGCCGCACCTCGCAGATGGTAAGCGCTTAAGAAGTGACAGTTTTTCCCTCTCTGAAGAAATTGAACTGCTAAGGTCTTGCTAGGTTTCTCCGCCTTAGGTCTCCCCGCCTTCTGGCCCCCATCCAGGATGGAAGGTCCAGCCCGGCACAGGCCAGGCCTCGTCATGGGTGGAAAATTCAGGAGAGCCAAGATCTCTGACCCACTGGGTGATATTAGGAGATGCCTCCCTGCTCTGGGCCTCAGTTTCCCCATCTGTGCAGGAGATGGACCCGCTGCTAGCAAGGAACGGAACTTTGCAGCGCTCAGCAGGTGACTCTGTGGGTTCTTAGCCTGGATGTCACAGCCCCCAACTCTGCAGGTGGGGCTGGCCCTCCCTGTCTGGCCCTACCTCCTGCACCCCGTCCTGCCCTCCTGGGGCCGACCTGGGCTCTGGGCTTCCCAGCAGGCCAGGGGTTTAGCCTGCCAGAGCTGCCTGGCTTGGTGGGAAAGAATGCAAATAGAGGATTTGCCCTTCTTTCTGATTAGCACTGGGGCTCAGGACGAGACAGTCCGGGCAGATAGAGGGAAAGAAAATGAGGGAGATTAGCAATTAATACTGCGGGCAGACTCTGAGCTTCGAGCTTCGCTGGGCCTCCCTGGGGTCCCCGGCGGAGGGAGGCTGCCTGGATGGCCGGGGCGGCTGGACCTGGGAGGCCAGGCAGGACCCCCGATAGGAGAGGCTGGGGTGACTTTGAGGGCTCCCAAAGGGCGGCTCTCTCTGCCTCTGCTGCACCTGTGTCCCCTTGGCCTGGGGCACCCCTCTACCTGAACCCAGCCCCTTCCCACAAGCCTTCCTTGGCCCCTCTTGGTGCATTAACTGTGCTCTCCCTGGGTATTTATTACATTTTACAGCATATAAAAAGCACCTATAAAGCCGGGCGTGGTGGCACACGCTTGTAATCCCAGCATTTGGGAGGCTGAGACTGGAAGATCCAGGTTTGCGACCAGCCTCAGCTACCTAGTGAGACACTCTGCAACTTAGTGAGACCCTGTTTCGAAATAAAGAATAAAATATAGGGCTGGAGGTATAGTAGCTCGGAGGTAGAATGCCCCTGAGTTCAATCCCCAGTACCGCAAAAAAAAAAAAAAAAAAAAAAAAAGTACCTATATTACTAAACAAATGCCTTTAAAGAAATAATAATCATGGTTAAGTATTCTGAGCACTTACAACAGGCCAGATAGATGTATGCTAAGCCCAGAACACGTATCATCTTATTTAATCTTTATAACATCCCTTCAGGAGGCCCTGGATTTACTTCTGTCTTACAAATGGGGGACAGAGGCATCAAACAGTTTACACAATTTGTCTAGAGAAAATTAATCACAAGGGTGGGGCCCTGGGCTTGAACCCAGCCTGCCTGGCCCAGCGTCTGTGCTGTGACCCAGTGTGTGTCCTGAAAACTGTCTATTTCCCACTGACTGGTCAGGCCTTTGAGGGCCCCAAAGGTGACTCTGATCTCAGCACTGTCATCTCCTACCTGTGTGACTCCAGCCAGGTACTGTTTCTCCCTCTGTAAAGTGGCCTAATGGCAGTGCCCATCTCCTGAGCCAGTGTTCATTATACGCATGTACGTGAGCACAGACTGTGTGCCTGGTACAGCTCCACGCAGCTGCTTGGGGATGGGGCAGGGGGGTCTGAGGCTGTGGCTGGGCCCAGGTTCGAGGCGAGTTCATGCAGGCCCAGGCCCCAGACCCACCCTGCAGAGTGCCTTCCCTCCCACCTGTCCAGCAGGCCCCGCCCCTCCTCACCCTGCCCAGGTGTGAACATTTCTCCACCACCTCTGCCTGTGGGGACAGGTGCCCGGCCACCCCAGGGAGATCTGCTGAGGGTGGCAGCTGATGGAGAGGCTAGGGGCAGAAGGGGCTCCTGGCCCAGTGTCTGGGAATCTCTGGAGACCTGCAGAAGGGCAGCCCCGAGGTCGAGGGTGCACCTGGCCAGGCACCCCACTGGGAGCGCTTTGTTGGGAGGTGCAGAATGGAGCCTCCAGCTGCCACCGGCCAGGCTAGGCAGCCTCCCCACCTCCTTTCCCCTCGCCTGCCTCTCCCTGCTGCTCCTCAGCCCAGAACTTTCTCTTGCTCTGTGTTGAGGCGAAACCCTGATCCCTTTTTTGCAAGCTCCCTCTGCTTCCGGTTTCTCTCCTTTCCCCATTTCCCTCTCCTTTCCCTCCTCCTCAGTTCCCAAGGCCCTTCCTCCCACCCCACCAGCCACCGATAGCTCTTGCTGGCCCCACCTAACGCTGGTGCACCCCTCCAGCTGCAGGATTCTCTTCCCCTCCCCCAGGGTCCTGCCCCCCACTCTACTTTCACTCTCTTTTTCTGCCCCTTCCCTCTCTCCTCGGTTATCCACCCCTCCCCTGCTCTAATCTCCCCGCTCACCTCTCCTCCCGCTTCACCCCTCTCCACCCCTCCCCTGCCCCGCCCCCACCCGCATCGCTGCGCTTCCTGGGACTCGCGCTTTGGGGTGGCTCGGCGGCGGAGGGGCGGGCTGGGGCGCGGCGGCGAGGGTTGCAGGGACGAGGGACAAGGGACGCGCGGGAACGAGGGACAGGGGCGCGGGGCGGATCGGTGGCCGCCCCTCCCCTCGCGCTGCGCCGCCGCCGCTGCCGCCGCGCCTTTGATCCATGGCCCGAGGCCGCCTGACAGTGGAAAATGCGGGGAGACAAAACCACTCAGTCAAAGTGATTCCCAACAACTGTCTCCCCGAGATAAGGACGCGCTCGGGCTCGGCGGCCTGCTTAATTCCCGCGGCCCGGCCCGGATCCCGGCGCAGAGAGCTGCCCGCCCGCCCGGGCTCGGGACCTGCCTGCGCTGGCCGGGTGGATGCGCGGGGTGCGCGCAGGGACCCGGGCCCCGCCAGCCCACGCGCAGCCAGCCGCCCTCCGGGGAGAGGCCAGGGCTCCTTGGCCTGTGTGTGGGGGGCTTCATCCCCAAGCCCCTTTGGCCAAGCCACTGGCCTTCCTCCCTCTCGGCATCTTACCATTCTCTCTCCTCTCCAGCTTGACGCCCCCCCCCCCACTAGTCTGGGTGGCGTCTCCCACAAGCCTGTCTTCCCAGGTTAGCTGTGTTGCCTCTGAACTTTCTAGATACTTCTCTCCTGCTAAAGCAAGCTCTAGGCCTTGTCCCCAGTACAAAGGCCAGCATACAGTAGGAGCCAAATAAACAGCAGTGGGCATACATTAGACCCTCTGCACATCTATTCTCAGCCCTGTCCTGCCCACGGAGGGCACAGGTGGGCGACACCTGGCCCCGGGCTTCAAGAACCTTCCAGTTGGACAAGAGACAGCCAGGGACCAGAAGCTTCTGAAGAGGAGGGGATGCCCTGCCCGCCCCGTGTTTGCCCTCTGACCTCTGTCCTGGGCAAGGGGGATTCCATATGGAGATCAGGAAGGAAGGAACTGGAGATCAGACTGTGCAAAGTGAGGCGAACAGGGAGCCCCCAAGATACCACCCTGTGTCTCCATGAGACCGTTGGGGGAGAGAGCCAGTGTGTTCAGAGAGACGGCAACGTTGGAAACAGAGGTCCCAGGGAGGGGGAATTCAGCTGAGGAATTCTGAGAGCCAGGGATGGAAGGGGCAGGCCAGGGAAGCAGGGAGTGCCCATCGTGGACCTGGGGCGGTGGAAGAAGGATCCAGGCCACACCTATCAGAGGCGCAGGAGAATGGGTAGGGGGCTGACTCGGTGTCAGTGGTTCCCCCCTCCCTGCATCCCAGTGACCTGGGGTGCCTGCTGAAAATTGAAATTCCTAAGCTCCACCCTGAGAGCCCATTACCGAAGGTCTGAGGTGAGGCTAGGGCATCTGTATTTTATTTATTTATTTGGTACTGGGGGTTGAACCCAGGGTCATTCTCCCTCTGAGCTATAACCCAGCCCTTTTGATTTTGAAACAGGGGCTCACTAAGTTGCTGAGGCTGGCCTCAAACCTGCGGTTCTCCTGTCTCAGGCTCCCAAGTCCTGGGATTATACATGTACACCAAGGTACTCAGTGGGGATCTGTATTTAAAGAAAGAGTCCTCAGAGGCAGCGAGTCCCAGGGCTGGCACCGCAGAAGCACCAGCTAAGCAAGCTTTCACTGTCAATCTTGCCCCTTGGAGGCTTCCCTAGCCTTGCACCTCGAGAACATCAGCACCTTGACCCCCTTTTCTTTAGAAAGCGACTCCAAGGCTCTGTTTGAACTAAGATCCCTCTCCTGGGGAACCTCAGAGCTGGGAAACACCCTGGGAATAGTTAACCGCTGTGTCCTTTTACAGTGGAGACGGTACACACTTGCACGGCCGAGGGCCTCTCTTTTCTGAGGACGGGGTGGGTGTGGCAGCAGCCTGATGTTGAAGAGGGTTGATTTGTAGCATTTGGGTGAGGATGAGGAAGACTCAGCCCTGCCCTGCTCCCCGCCCCCCCCCCCCCCCCCCCCCCCCCCCCCCCCCCCCCCCCCGCTGCTGGAGCTGTTGGGTCTGGCAGGAGCAGGAGCCTCAGATCTCAGCTTCCCCAGCCCTAAGGACAAATGAACGCGGCCCTCTTGCCAGACCAGGGGTCTCTGACCAGCGGCATCCGAGGATTAAGGTCCCCCGAGGACCCTGGCAAGTGTCTTATCACAAAAGGGACATGTCCAGGCTGAAATTGAGACATGATGCCCAGGGGCAGAAGTTCCTGAGCCTCCTTCCCAAGGGTCCCCTGCCCTTCCTGGCCATAGATAATGCCCCCTCCCACCCTCGAGCTCTCCAGCACCCCTGCCAGAGCCCCCGGGGCTGCCAGCCCCACCCTGAACAGCTCCATTCCCCCTCTCTAGGTCTTTGGGGGTGAAGCAGCTGTCCCCAAGGGGCTTATCCTGTGCTTTGACCCTCAAGAAGCGGGGCTGCTGGTCCAGCATCGTTCCCGTGCACGACAGCAATGGCCTTCCCTGCCTGGGCTTGGACAAGGCGCTCCTGCTCCCATTGGCTGTTTGATCTTCCCTGAGCTCTGAGGGCTGGGAATCATCCTGCCCATTTTGCAGATTCAGAGGTGAAAGCCAAGGTCATCAGCGAAGGACCATGTCAGAGCCCCCAATCCTGGGCCTGCCCAGGGATTAGATGCCCTTCTCTGCACTGGGCTGCTAAAACAGGAGGGACTGGGCTAGACTCTTGCTGCTCCAGGTCTGGTCTGTGCTTTAACAAGATCCCCAGGGATTCGGACGCTTGTTGAGAAGCGCTGGCTGGGGTGGCGCCACCCCTGGCTCTCAGATGCTCCATAAAGTCCCTGCGGCCACTCAGAGTGGACCACCCTGAACAGCAGAGGGCAGAGAAAGGAAGGGGCCTGGGAAGGAATCCACAGTTCCTCAGAGGCCAAGAGGAAGTGGCAGGGGAGCATGGGAGGTGGGCTGAGGGTCTCTTCAGCCCTGGAAGTCCCCAAGCCTGCCGACCACTGGCTGGAGCCGCCTACATGCCTGGGCCCCTGGCGGGGCAGGCTCAGCCCTGGCACACCCAGCTTCCGGGCTGATTTAGGAGGTACCTCCTGCAGGGGTGTGGGCAGAGGGGCACAAGGGAGTAAACAGACAGACAGACAGACAGACAGACAGAGGGCCAGGCTGAGAGATGCCAGTGAGAGAAGGGAGGCGGGTCCAGATGGATGGAGAGGATTTTCACGGGATGAGAGAGGTGGGAAGAGACACAGGGGAGCAGAGACAGAAGGAGGCACATGGCAGAGACACAGAGAGGCAGAGAATGGAGGAAAGAGAAGACTAACAGCACAGGGTCACAGAGAGAGGCACACAGACAGGGCAGGGG
Source organism: Graphiurus murinus (assembly GCA_004027655.1). NCBI lineage: Eukaryota > Metazoa > Chordata > Mammalia > Rodentia > Gliridae > Graphiurus > Graphiurus murinus. The sequence continues at coordinate 87,818 of PVLC010000250.1, forward strand.
CAGGGAAAGAGAAAGGGGGAGGTGAGGGCTGCAGGGGCGAGGCATGGCGGAGGGTCGGAGACTCCAGCAAGGCGGAGGCACACAGCAAAGCCCTTCTGCATGCAGGTGGACCCTAGCTGCAGCCCCACCAGCTCCAGCTGTGCGGCCGCAGGAGCAGCAATAGCAGAAGGTCTCTCTGTTCTCTGACATGGCAACCTGCCTAACAGCTTCTCTCCCTAATGCCTGCAGCCCCCCTCCCACCCTCAATCCAGGGGTCCACCCATGGCAGGAAACTTTTCCCAGGCTATGGGGCCTGGACCCCAGATGCCCCCCGCCTCCTGGTGTGGCTGGTCATGGAGCCCGGGGTGAGAAGTCCTGCCCTCTTGCCAAGTGTTTCCCTTTAGTTCCAGATGCCACCCTGACAGGTGCTCCCCTTGATTAATGTCCCCAACCCTGACAAGCCTGGGACCAGCTCCTCCTCCCAAGCCAGAGCTGGCTGGTGGGTGGGCAGCACAGGGACTGAACCTTCCAGAATCCCTTCCTGCTGGGCCCGCCGTCTCACTCCATCTCCCCTGGCAACATCAGTTGACCCTAGGAGCGACGGAGGTAGGCGGAGGTTTCCTCCAGTCCTGCGGTCCCCAAGCCTGCTGACCACTGGCTGGACCAGCCGTCTTGCCCAGCCCCTGGCTCACCCAGCTCCTGGGCTGAGTCTCCTTCCAGCCTCTGTCTTCTTGGCTGTGTGGTCAGGAGGTGTCATCAGCTGGGGTGCCTGGGAACCCACAGCCCTGCCAAGAGGGTCCCTATGGATGCAGATGATACAGGGAGGGAGACCACGAAGTTATTAGATCACATGTGGATACACCTGGCCAGGCTTCACAACTTGAAGACACTTTGCAGAGCAGGAGAGAGGAGGGGACACCCTGGTTAGCCGGGAGTAGAGCCAGGATTAGGGGCCTTGGCTGGCTTGGCAGAATGCTGTCAGAGCTGGGACTGGTTAGAATCCGTCACGTTGAATCGGAAAGTGTTACTTAAATTAGGAGCAGTGCTTACCAGCTGTGTGATCTTGGGCAGGTCGCTTGGTCCCTTGGTGCCTCAGTTTCCCCATCTATAAATTGTGGGCGACAGTTGTACCTACTTTCCAGGGCTGGTGTGAGGAGTAACTGGGTTAAGGCACTGAAATGCTTAGAACACAACCTGCTGCAGATGAGCGTTAAAGAAATACTTGGTGTTAACTATTTATCGAGGATTATGAATGACTAAATATGGGAGTGTGGATAGCTCAGGAATGGGGCTGGAATCCGAGCTGGGGGTCCAGGTTGGAGTTGGGAGTCCTGCTGCACAGAATGGGGTGGGGTCTCCATCCTTTCTTCACGGTACCCAGCCTGTTCTGTCTAACCCGGACCCCGCCTTCCCAGCCTGCAGCACCTGGGGGCCAAGGAGCCACTATCTCTCCCCACATCTCTCCCAGCCTGGAGACTAGAAGGAGAAAACATCTCTCTGCTGCCATCCCAGCCTCTTGTTTGTTTCCTACGTCAATGGCCGTGGGCACACTTTTTTTTTTTTTTGCTAATTTTGTAGCTGCCTTTATCAAATAGGGATTCACAGGCGCTTTATCCTCGATAAGTGGATTAGTCAGTGAGCTAAACAAGAAGGTGCGGAAGCGGGGCTGCTCCAGAGAAGATATTTGTTTCGTGAAGAATGGAGCCTGCGTTCCCTGCTCCGTGCAGGGGAGACAGGCAGGGCGGAGAAGTAGCTGGAAGGGCCATCTGCGCTCCTTCTGCCAGCGCCCCTGAGCCCTAACTCCGGGAACTTTCTCCAATGCAAGCAGGAATAGAGGAGGGCAAGGTCTCAGGGGGAAGGGCCCCGGGTATGTGGGTACACCTGGGCTTTTCATGAGGTACGTCACCTCTCTGAGCTGTGCTGGTTCCCCCTCCTCCTCTAGCTGCCTCTCCACTTTTCTCTTTCTTCTGCGCCTTTCTGTTTCTTTTCTCCCTTTCTCGGACCCCTCCGAGGACTGCTTGCTCAGTACTGCAAATTCAGATGTGGATGAGGTGGGCCTCTGTTCTTTCAGACTTCATAGTCCAGTCAAACAAAACCAAACCGATGAGCTGGGCATGGTGGCGCACGCTTGTAATCCCAGCATTCGGGAGGCTGAGACCGGAGGATCCGTGTTTGAAGCCAGCCTTAGCTACCTAGTGAGGCACTCCGCAACTTAGTGAAACTCGGTTTCAAAATAAAGAATAAAAAATAGGGCTGGGGGTATAGCTTGGAGGTAGAATGCCCCTGAGTTCAATCCCCAGTGCCGCAAAAAAAAAAAAAAAAAAAAAACCAAACCAATGAATGAGCAGGCCCCCAAACGTAGCAGCAAGAGGTGCATGAGGTTAGAGATCTAGAATGCTCCCAGGTGCTTCTTGGGCCTCCGTGGTCTCTGAGGAGTGGTCATGTGGTGTGCACAGGGTTTCCCAAACTTCTCCAGTCATCCCTGATAATGGTTGAGTGCTCCGCTGGCGGCCCCAGGGTGGGTGGGGTGTTTCGTGGTATTATCTGTAAAATATCATGCATTATCTGTAAAATGCACGTGAAGTTTCCATTGCTGGACATTGCGGAGCCATATTTGCTGGCTGATAATGTAATACGTCAGCATCAAGTTGACATCTGTGCAGGAAGTTCTGTACCACGTTTGGCTTGTGATTTTTGCATGACCTGCGCCGGGCTGCCGGATGTCGGGCCTGAGGGAGGAAGTGAAGGTGACTGAGATCTCTGGAGTCTCGGTGACCAAGATGCATAGACAGAAACAGAGATGGCAGCAGGAAGACCTGGATGGGGGTGGGGGGGCAGCTCTTTGGAGGTCAAGGTCAGGAGGCATCCGCTAGCGTCCCCAGGATAGACATCAAGGCAGAGATGTGGACTTCAGCGTCATCTCTTTGCAGAGAAATAAGATGTGTAGGGAGGAGAAAGAGGCTGAGAGGATGCTTGGTCTAGCTGTTCCCCCCCGCAACTGGCTGAGAACATGAAGTGGGGGAGGAGGGACCCCCAAATGTTCTTCCTTTGCCTTCTCTCTTTAATGTGAGCAGCCAGGATCCCGAGGTCCCTGCACTGTGCTACAGCAGGAATCTGGTTGAGAGGGTAAGGGGGAGCGGCCGTAATGAGAGGGAAAGAAAGAAGGGAGCCCACTCCAGCGGGTCCTCAGCTGGTCCTTAGCGGCGCCTGTCCTCCGCGCTGCCTCCAGCTGAGTGTGATTTTGCTATTTATTTACATGTAATTATTGCTATGAGGTGCAGATATTAACGCTGTCAAGAACAATTTGCTCTGACATTTTTCACTCGCTCCGTGCCCCCGCCACTCTCGATGGGGCCCAGGGCTCTCCCAGCTCCGCTGCTGCGCACTCGGTGGCCGGGCCCCAGGAACCACCCAGCCGGCAAGGAGCGGCGTCAGCGAGCACACCAGCTCCTCTGCAAACTCATTAAGCTTCGAAATTGAATTTGGTCCATGAGAGAGCCGGCTGGGCCCCCGCTCTGCCGGCCTCCTACCTCCGGCTTCTACGGAGAAAACTGGAACCCGGGCTGAGAGTGCAGGCGCAGGGCCGGCTGCCCACAGTGGGGGGTCATTGTCAGGGAAGGGGCATGCACACAGCCACGCTGGGTACAGCCGGGGTCCGGGGGCTGGCATGGGAGCCCAGACCCTCCCCATCCCGTGACCTGATCACTCTGCAGGAAAACTAGGCAGCCCTACTTTGAAGGGACATTATTACAATTGACAGCTGTCACCACCTATCAAAGAGACTTCCCTAGGAGTCCCTTAGGAAGGTGCCAGAAAGGAAGTGGACAGTGGATTCACACTTTCTGGTCTCAACCCCACCACTTACTAAATGTGTCCATTTGGGCAAATCCCTTAGCTTCCCAGATCCTCAGTTTCCCACTCTTTAAAATGGAACCATGGCTTTTAATTACACCACATGTCATGCATCTAAGATGACCAGGGGCTGGCCCCTCCCTGAGCCCATCAGATGGTGACCACAGGAACCTCCATGGGGCTACCCAGCTTGTGGCCATCGTGGGGGGCAACCGTGGGTAGAAGGTGCACCCCAGTTTCAGCAATGGTAAAATATATTTCTTTGAGCAGGGCATGGTGACGCACACCTGTAATCTTAGTATTTGAGAGGCTGAGACAGGAGGATCACAGGTTCGAGGCCAGCCTCGGCAACTTAGACCGTGTTCAAAATAAAAAAATGAAATAGGGCGGGGGGTATAGGTCAGCGGGAGAAAGCCTCTGGGTTCAATTCTCAGTGCCACAAAAAAAAAAAAAAAAAAGACTAGAGTCTGGCATCATGGGGATGAGTGGCTGGTCCTGCAGCCTGCACACAGTAGGTGCTTATAACCGGAGGCTAGGATCACCTTTCCATGTGCACCCGTCAATACCAGGGGACGGTTTTAGAAGAGGAAGTCGAGGTCTGTCCGTTTACTGCAGGATTCGCTCCTGGGAGCGGGGAGCAGGCTGGGCTATCACAGCCAGGAGTCTTAACGCACTGTGATATGTGCCAGCTTGTCTGCCCAGGTACTAACGAGGCCTCCCTGCCACTGCTCAGCCCCTGCCACGGTCAATCTTCATCTCTGGCACTTACAGAGGGGACCCCCCCCCCCAGGCTTCTTCTCCCTTCTCCCTCCTCCTCCCCCTTCAGCTCGGCCAATTAGGCCCCTGACACCTGGAGCCGCTGACAAACTGTTTCTGTCACTTGCTCTCTGTCTTTCATTAGGGCCTCTGAGGAGGGGGAGCGGGAAGGAAGGGGAGGGAGACGGGATCTTTCATGCTTAGTAAGGCCAGATACATTAATTACAAAACGGCCATTTGCCGCGTGAAAGTGTGCTAATTAAATTTATGCAATCATTATCTTTAAATAGTCATATCTTTCCCAGCGATCAGCCCCTTCCTTCCCCAACCCCGCCACCGCTCCGTGCAGAGCCGCTCTAATCCCCTGCCACCACTTATCAGAGATGGTCTCTGAGTCCCTCTGCTCTCCAGCAGCTCCAGTGCCCTCCGGCCGGGGCCCAGGGACCTCCCCTGGCGCAGAGAGACACCTTCCAACTTGGGCCAGCCTAGGGACCTGCCCCGGGAGGGCGCAGCCAGCATCGCTGTCCAGCGCTTCTAGATGTGTCTGCATGTTGCCAGGTATTTTATTTGTCCACCAAACAGAGAGAGAGAGAGAGAGGGAGAGAAAGAGAGAGAGAGAGAGAGAGAGAGAGAGAGAGAGAGAGAGAGAGAGAGAGAGAAAGAGAGAGAGAGAGTCAGTCTGGCATCTTGGACAAGTGGGAAGCCATTCTGTTCACTCTCTACCCCTGCTCACCGCCAGACGGTCTTTAGCTAAAAGCTCTGAGGATCCCTGGGGTGGGGACGGGGCTTTTTAAAAATCCTTTGTGTTGGAGGGAGGTTGTGAGCATTCCACAAGACGTCTCGATTTTTTTCTTTCTTTTTTTTTTCAACTAACTAGATCTATCCCAGGCCCTGTGCTGCAGATAAAAAGATAAATTCATTCTTTCCTTCATGAATTTACTCAGAATATGTTCGTTACACACCTACTATGTGCCAGGCACTAGGAATAAGACACCAAGTCTGTACCCGGAGAGTTCCTGGCCAAATCCAGGGGTGTCATGGCCACAGGAGAAGGTGGGAGGATTTGTGTGCATGAGTGTTTATGTTGGAGAGAGAAAGAGGGAGAGGGAGAGAGAGAAAGAGAGAGCGAGAGAGAGAGAGAGAGAGGGAGAGGGAGTGTGTGTGTGTGTGTGTGTGTGTGTGTGTGTGTGTGTGCGCAGTGCTCTGGGCCAGGGGCAGCCTGCACAGGCAGGAGGATGGGCAACAGTGGAGCAGAAAGGTGCCTCTAGGTTGGGCTGGAGCCAGCGAGGTCGCTGCCTCTTGGGGCTTAGCCTTCCAGCATCAATCCCTCCACGCCAGGGGCTTCTTACCAGAGTGCTGCCTGGATCACTTGCGGCAGCTTCACAAGCGTTACCCTCCCACCTCCTGCTTTCCTCAGGAGTCAGGCAGGATGAGTGGAATGGAGAGAGGCCCTGACAAGGTGGACAGTGGGAGCCCCGCCCCGTCAGAGATGGCAGCCAGGAGAAGGTGTTGGCCAAGGGCCCTCTCGATGCCAGGGATCCTGTGCCTTGGCCTGTGCTCTTGGTGAGATGGTTTACTATTGGGCAAATAGGACATGTGCCCTGTGTGTGTGTAATGCTCTCACACACAAACACACACACACACACATGCTCTCCTTACACATGCGCAGACTCATGCATACACACATGTATGAATACACACATATATGCAGTACTCACATATGCACACATAATACTTCCATGTGCACACGCAAATACTCACACACAGATACACATGTAGCTATCCATACATGCACACAGAGCCCTCATGCATGCACAAGCGTGATAGCCATGCCGACGTAAGCTCACTATTCACATGCACACGTGTGTATTCACATGCATCTACCCGTGTGCGTGCTCACTGATCTAATGAGCTCTCTATGGTAAGGAAGACCTCAGCTCAGCGAGGTGCAGAGTGGGAGATGGGGCGGGAGTTAGGGGTCAAGCATTCTTACCTTAGTCTTGCCACTCACCCCTTGGGTAACTCTGGGCAAGCCCCTGAGCCTCAGTTTCCTCATCTGCAAAACAGAGGAAGAGTGTTTCTAACAGTAGCTATGGGGCTCAAAGGGCAAGGCTTTGTAAACTGTAAGGTGCTGTTCTTGTGCAAAAGAACAGCAGCAACCAAGCTCAGAAGAGCCTCGTGGAAGGCTGGGGGTGCCAAATGAGAGCAGTGGGGGCAGGGAGGGGAGCTGCTGGGAGATGCAGGGTGGGGCTGGGGGAAGGGCTGAGGGTGAAGGCCATCAACAGAGATGGCCTCTGGAAAGGGGCGGGGGGCAGGGAGACCTGCAGGAAATCTTGTTTGGAAGCTCCAAGTCAGCACCCGAAGCCCATTACCGCTGTCCACAGGGGGCAGGGAGGGGGGACAGATCCTCTTAGCAGAGAACGGAGAGGGAGAGGGGCGATGGTGGCAGCTGCCTGGGTGGGTGATTTCTCGCTTGCACTAATCCCAGTGTGGAGCTGGGGACAGGCAGGGGACCAGCAGCACGAGTGTGTGTGTGTGTGTGTGTGTGTGCGTGTGTGTGTGCGCGCATCTGTTGGGGCTAGACAAGGTGCACCCAGACAGACAGGCTTGCACTGATGATGAGCCGGCAGATGTGGAGTTGTGAGGCCGTGGAGCGAGAGAGTGTGCAGATCTGCTCGCCTCTGTGGGGTGCATGGGAGGTGTGTGGACCTGCCGTGCACACACGCAGCTTTTCGTGCACATCCTTCTTTGTGTGTCCCTGCTGGCCCGGCCGTACAGGCTGTCTGTGTGTTTCCTGCGATGCATCCTCTGTTTTTGGCCTTGCAGGTGTGCGTATATCATCCAACTTTGTATGTATAGCAATAATTGTGACGATTTTAGCGGTGGTTCCAATGTGGCTGTCCCTGAAAATCACCTGGGGATTTTAATAAGTATCCTGAGCCCCCAGACCCTCAGGTAATCCCAATAGACAGCCGAGCCGGTGGGCAGGCCGTGGAGCAGCCCTGCCCCTCTCTCCCTGCCCTCAGCGCACTCTGAGATGTACTTCAGGCCTGAGACCCTTAGGAGCCAGGACAACTGTGACCTGGGGTACCCTAGATCAGCCCCAGCCTGGGGGCAGTTCTTGGTCCATTGCGATATATCCATGCAGTTCAAGCATTGCATTGCATTCCTGGAAAACTGCATATTGACCGTGGGAATAGGTGGTCCCCCAGATGTCCCCGCCCCCAGAGTCCCCCCCCTCATCAAGGGAATGAGTTAGCAGGATGGTAAACCGGGCTGGATCTGGATCTGAGGCTTACAGAAAAAAGCCCTCAGTGTGCCAACAGCAGGTCCTTTGGGAACCAAACACAAGTCAGGGGACAGGGCGGGGGGGGGGGGAGGCAGGAAGGCCCGGTGACTACTGAGCCATCAGCTTACTCTCAGTCTCAGCAAATCCCTCTTTCTCTCTGAGCTTCGCGCCTGCAGCCACCTCCAAGTTGCCTCTTGACTTTGGGGTGTGTATTTAGGTGTGTATACACATATGTGTGCACATGGAACTGGATTTGATGAGTTGATCAAAAACAGTTGTGCAAAAGTAAAGGATTATCATGGCTGCTTGTTGGGGTTTACAAGAGGCGTTTTGAGTCGGCGCTCTCCTGGACCCGGTGTGTGTCCTGCGCGGTATGGTGTGAGCTGTTGTGGTCAGCATGCTGGTGGAAGCCGTCTGTGGATTATCGGCTTCACTAGGCTGAGGCAGGAGACTTCACAGATTGGCCATCTGGCCGGTCCCCTTGATGCCACCTACTCCCTAGGCCGGCGTGTGCATGTGTTGGGGTGGAGTGTGTGTGTGTAGGGAAGGGTGCCTTGTCAGAGCCACCCAAGCCTGCTCCCTCTCCAGAGTGCACCCAGCTTCTGGGTGGCGGCAGAACTGTCCCAAGAGCACTGCTTTCTCCAGAAGGCATGTCCTAAGGGCCAGTCCTCTGGGGGACAGAGATGGAAAGGACAGGTCCCAGGCAACAAGGAGTGAAGGAAGACCAGCAGGGGAGAGGAGAGCTCCGTTTACTAAGGACCAACTCAAGCTCTCTGCGTGCGCTTGCTCCTTTAGTCTTCCCGATAACCAGAGAGATGGCCGCGATCATCGCCATTCCCCTTGTACAGATGAGCAGACTGTGGCCCAGAAGGTTAAGAAATCACCAGGGTCAGCAGTCAGCTGCAGAGCACCAATGCTAGAGAACACAGTCTAGCCGGGCTTGGTGGCGCCGGCCTGTGATCCCAGTATTTAGGAGGCTGAGACAGGAGGGTGGCAGGTTCGAGGCCAGCCTCAGCAACTTAGCACAACTCTTTTTCAAAAAAAAAAAAAAAAATCATAATAAAGGGCTGGGGGTGTAGCTCAGTGGTAGAATACCCCTGGGCTCAATCCCTAGTACCAAAGAAAAAAGAAAGAAGGAAAGAAACAGAGGAAGGGAGGAAGAGAGGGAGAAAAGAAGGCAGGAAGGCAGGCAGGCAGGCAGGCAGGAAGGAAGGAAGGACAGAAGGAAGGAAGGAAGGAAAGAAGGAAGGAAGGAACGAAGATAGGAACATATTCTGGCCCGGAGATAGAAGGGCCCATCCCTGACTGGCCAGGGGCCCTCATGGACACTGCTGCCGCCTCTAGCGGTGCAGAAGTGGCGCTTCCTGACCAGCCCCCAGCCCCAAGGCTCCTCCATCTGATCTAGGCCCGTTCCCCTCCAGCTCCCACTTGTCCTGACCTCGCAGTCTCAGGCCCCCGCGCCTCCCTCTCCCTCTGCCCCCTGCTGCGCCCCCGCCAGCCCACCCAGACCCTGCGCGTGGAGCAGGGACGCTGGTGATGGCCCTTCTAATCGCAGCAGCCTCCCAAAGCCACGTTGGGTTATCACAGAGGGTGCAGACCTCGAAGCTCAGCCTCCGCCGTCCCAGGCCCTCGGGGCCAGCTCAGAAACGGAGGGAATTAATTACATTTTCCCATCCCCTTCTTTTAAAGTAGGGGAGTGAGCCGGCGCGTCATGCCGGGGAGGGGGTGCGAGCAGAGGCTGTGGAAGGGGGGCCCCCACCCCTGAAACCAGCAAGCCTCTCCCCAGCGGACAGAAGGGGGGGTGACGCTAGCCCCTTATTGATTTAGTCTGGTCCAGGCTGGGACTGATTTGGAGCACAGGGAGAGGAAGGGGCTGGGGGCTGGGGGCTGGGTGGGGGCCAGGGCAGTGGGGGAGGGGGAGGAAGGGAGAGGAAGGGATGGCTGTCAGTCAGCCTGACAGACAGCCCCGAGATTTGCCTTCAGATAAAACCTTACAGATGTGGAGGTCGGTATTGATTTTGAGTTAGTAACGGTAACGTAGCAAGAAGTAATACATTAGTGAAAGCAAGGTCACCGGGAAAAGGTAGACCCACCCGGGGAGAGGCCCGGCATTCTTGAGGGGGTGGATTACCGCATCGAGCCAGGACTTCCTCAAGTTCAAAAGTTTGCAGGCCCCAGACCTCAGCTGGGTCCCTCACAAGATGCTTCCTGCTTCTGCAGCAGAGAGGGACTCACAGAAGTCTCTGGGTGAGTCAGGGGCCAGGAGAGGCCGTGGGCCAGGGGGAAAGACCTGGGTGCAAATCCCAGCTCTGCTGCTCTCTGGCTGTGCGACCACAGGGGGGCCTTTTAAACTCCCCTGTGCCTCAATTTCTCCATCTGCAGAATAGGCCATCTGCTTGAGAAGCCACTGAAGTAACCGAGGCCCAGGGTCTTCTCTGGGCCGTGTCTCCCTCCTACCCTTGCCCTGCTGGATCCTGTCCCTTTCCCTTGGAAACTGCTCTGCCTGGAAACAGAGCTGGGTGAAATGGAAGCCCTTTGATCCACAGGCCTCAGGGGACTCTGGGGAGAGACTGAGCCAATAGCACCCTCCCCCCCATTCACACCTACCCCAGATGTGGATTTGATGTGATGTTCCAGGGCAAATCCCATTGAGCAAATCCCATTACAGGCAGAGCTCCCCGGGCCCAAGCTGTTTCTGAGCCGTCTGTTAACGGCCAGGGTCCAAGGCCTTCTGAGCCACTGGGCACCCCAGAAACCCCTCTGACAAAGCGGTGCAGGAAGCCTCGCACTGCCAGGACCTTCTGACTGATACTGACCTCCTTGCTATTTCTTAAACCTGCTAGGTGTGTTCCCACCCCAGGGCCTTTGCACTTGCAGATCCCCCTGCCTGGAAAGCTCTTCTGCGTGTCTTCCCATGGCTGGCTCTTTTGGCTCTTGCTGGATATCCTCTCTTTGGGGGTCTTGTTTGACTCCCTCCCCGCCCCCCCATTGTGATCCCTTTATTTTTCCTCCATGGCCTTTATCAGTGTCAGAAATGATATTATCTACCTGTCTACCTGTTTGTTTTTCAGCTTCTTTCACTATACTGATATCTCCGGGAGGATGCGAGGGTGGTAGGGCTCATTGCTGTGTCCTCGGTATCTGAATTTGCCTGCACTGGGTCCCATCCCCAGCCCCCTTGGTCCACAGTGAATATGCTTGAATTCAGCCGAGCTTTTCTGGGCTCATTGTATGCCGAGGACACAGCCCAGGCACTGGGGGCTGCAGAGACCGATGAGACCCAGCTCCAGCCTAGCCAGAGCCTGGCACACAGTAGCATCCGATGAAATGTTTGTTGAATACATAAATGAAGGAAGGACAGAAGCAACACATTATTGAATGTTTCTGGGGTGTAAAGTACGAGGCTAAAAAGGGGAGAGAAGAGTTGGGACAGGCAGGTAGAGGTCAGATCGCAAGAGGCCTTCGCTGGGGGGTACTTGGGAGCCATTGAGGATTCTTGAGTGATGTGGTCAGGTTGGGTGGCAGTTCTGTATAGATCTGTCTTACAGGATGAGTCCCCGGTTGGTGCACAGCTCAGCGTTTTCCCAAGGACCCTAATCCTCCTCCTACCTGCTCCTCATTCCTCCCGTCCCAGGCTCCTCCGAGTAGGGAGCAGGGTCATTGTTTGTGAGGAGTGGGATGGTGATTCTTTCTTCTCTCTATATATAGGTGTTTTTTTTTTTTTTGGTTTTTTTTTTTTTTTTTTTTTTTTTTTTTTTTTTTTTTTTTTTTTTTTGGTACTGGTGATTCAACCTAGAGGACTTCTACCTCCAACCCATACCCCCAGCCCTATTGTATTTTGCAACAGGGTCTTGCTGAGTTGCTGAGATTTGTCTGGAATCTACAATCCTCCAGTCTCAGCCTCCCAAGTACTGGGATTACAGGCTCACACAACCATACCCGGTTTTATTTATTTATTTATTTATTTGCTTATTTGCTTACTTATTTTTGTGATGCCAGGAGTGGAATCCAGGGCCTTACAAATGCTCAAATGCTGGGGAAAGTGCTCTACCACTGATCTGCATACCTAGCCTCAAACCACTTTACAATTTTTAAACAATCTTTTTTTTTTTTTTGTGCTGGTCATGGAACCCACGTGCTCTCCCACTGAGTTATACCCCAGCCCTGATGATTTCTTAATTTAGGAACACATTCTAGATCAAGAACCTAACAGACCACCTGGGAAATAACAGGCTCTCCCAACTCCCCGGGCAGCATTCGATTCTTGAATTTGTTCTGGAATCCTCCCCACCAACAGCAAACTTCTCAGGCCGAGGGACCCCCATCTTGACAGAAAGCCACAAACATGGCCCAACACTCAGATGTCCTCATACCTCGACACACCAGCACCTGGGAGGCATGGTCCACACGGGAGGAGTTTGGGAGACCCAGCTCCTGAAACAGCAAGGCCGCCCAGGCAGCCTCCCGGCTCCCCAGCACGCTTTCTCTCTCCTTCTTGCAAATCCAGAGAGTCAGGCAGGTCTGTGCCATCCCAGTGGGCTCCAAGCCAGTCCACCCACCTAACCCCCAGCAGCTACAGCGGAGACAAGAGCAGCCAGTGGGCAGCCCCGCAGCAGTGCCCTGGCTCTGGAAGGCTGCAGGAGGGAGAGGGAGAGGGAGAGGAAAGGAGACTGCTAGGAGCACAGAGGAAGGAGGAAGAACAGGGAGGTCCAGGGCAGCCAGGCCCCATGTGAGCGATCCCACACCTCCCAGGAAACTCACTACTGCGGGCCCTGGAGCGAGACCCCACAGGGGTCAGACACCCAGCCTCCTCTCCGCAGGGAGCTGGGGCTGGTGAACCCGGCCCTGAGCTGCACGCTCACACACCTGCTGAGAGATCTAGGGATGCCAGGGACCCTGTCTCTGAGAAAAGAGCATCCCTGCCCTGCCCTGTGCATCTCTGTAGGACTCTGGATTGGGAGAGTCACGTGAGTCCATGGCCAGAAGGAGGCCACAGGAAACTGGCAGGAACGGGGCACTTCCTGGGGCTCCACACAAAGCCTGTTCCACAGGGAGCCCATGTCTCCCTTCTCCCCAGGACTAGAGACAGTCACAGAGGTTGAGGGACACCCCCGAGGTCACACACCTCCTAAGCAGAGGAGCTGGCGTCTGCCCCGGATCTTAGCCATGCCCCAGTGCCCGTCAAAACAAATCCTACCAAGAGCAGGCACCCGGGAAGGTAGCTGTCTCCAGTGGCCAAGCCTGCTTCCTCCAAGGAAGGCAGGCCGTGGGGACCTCAGAAGACACAGCTCTGTTCCTGAGGGGTTGTCCTGTGAGCGTGGGGCTAGGCTGGTGACTAGCAGAGCTGTCCCCACCTGGCTCCCAGGCCTCCCTCCTGCAAGGGGCAAGCAGCATCCCCAGGTCACCAGAGTCCTGGGCCTGCAGGCCAGTCCACGGGGCCCGTCACGCTCCCCTGGCCTGCTGGTGACACTGCCCTCTCGGCCTCCAGGGACTCCTTGCTGGACCTCCTCCCCCAGTGACCTTCCCGGAATGCTCCCTGGTGGGTGCCACTGTCCCCATGGCCTGGACCTCCATGCTGGCTGAGTGTCCTCCATGCTCCTCATTGCCCCAGCATTAGACCCAGACCTTTCCTCCACCCAGGCAGGAACCAGGACTCTTTCTCCATAGTTTGTTTCTCCAGGGCCTTTAGCCCTTGGCCTGGGCCAGAGTTACCATCAATGCCTGTCTGCTGAGTGAATAAGTGAACACCCCAGTACTCCAACACCTGGTTCTTGAAGTCGAGTTTCTCGAGACAAGCCCCGCCGTGTCAGTGAGTGGCAGAGCAGAAGGGCAGCTCCCATTGCCTGGACCAGGCCAAGTAGGGAGAGGGGTGATGGCACAGACTCGGCGTGGGGGTGTGGGGGGCTGCCAGAATCAAGAAAGGGTGCTTGGGAAGACATTCAAAAGCACTGGCTGCCAAGCCCAGGGACACACACCTGCAATCCCAGAGACCCAGGAGACTGAGACAGAAGAATCTTAAGTTCAAGGCCAGCCTGGGCAAGTTGGTGAGCTCCTGTCTCAAAGTAGAAGTGAAAAGGGCTGGATGTGTATCTCAGTGGTAGAACACCGCTGGATTCAATCCCAGCACCACACACACAAAATAAATAAATAAATGAACAAAAGCCTTTGGCCAGTGGGTGTGGTGGTGCCCGCCTGTAATCCTAGTACTTGGGAAGCTGAGATGGGAGGATCACAAACAGGTTTGAGAAATTTAGTGAGACTCTCAGCAACTTAGCCAGACCCTGTTTCCACATTAAATAAATAAATAAATAAATAAGTAAATAAATAAATAAATAAATAAATGAGCTGGGGATGTAGCTCAGAGGTAGAATGCCCTTAAGTGCAATCCCCAGTACCAAAAAAAAAAAAGCCTCTGCATAGTAGAGACAGGAGGTTCAAAGGTCAGGACGCTGGGTGTAGACTAAGCCTAGCACAGCACAGGAGAGTGGGCAAAGCCAGCAGAGCCCTGCTCTAATGTGAGTGATGGAAGAGAGGGCCTTCCCAGCCTGACAGGTAAGCACAGTTCCATACCTAGCAGAGTTTCCTCACTGATGGTTCATTCATTCATTCATTCAGCAGAAGGCCCAGGGTGACCCCCAGCACTCTCAGTGAAGGGAGGCCTCCTGGGTCAGGACTTGGGCGAGAGAACACCAAGGGCCAGTAGCCATCGCACGCCTGACCCGAGGGCAGGCAGGGCAGTGAACGGAGGACCTGGACCCTGCGTGCCTCGGCCGCCCAGGGCCGGGGGCGTGGCGGCCCGCTCACTCCCGTGCGGCCCCTCCCACAGGTGATGAGCATCCTGAGCAACCCCAGCGCGGTGCCGCCGCAGCCGCAGACCGACTTCTCCATCTCCCCGCTGCACGGAGGCCTGGACTCTGCCTCCTCCATCTCCGCCAGCTGCAGCCAGAGGACCGACTCCATCAAGCCGGGAGACAGCCTGCCCACCTCCCAGTCCTACTGCCCGCCCACCTACAGCACCACTGGCTACAGCGTGGACCCCGTGGCTGGCTACCAGTATGGCCAGTATGGCCAGAGTGAGTGCCCCCTACACCCCCAGGGCTGCAGGACGGAGGTGGGGGTTGTGCATGCCCATTGCATGGGTGGGGAAATCGAGGTCCAGAAGTCGAGCTGACCTCAGATAATTCTGAGCTGAGCATCAGACCCAAGTCATCTTCTGGCCAGGCCCTTGCCCGGCTTGGACTCCTATAAAAATATAATGCAAGCCACAAATATCATTTAGCTTTTCTCACAGCTGCATTGTGTGTGTGTATGTGTGTGTGTGTGTGTGTGTGTGTGTGTGTGTGTGTGTGTCTGGGAATTGAACTCAGGGGTGTTCTACCTCCAAACTGTACACCCCTGGCCCTTTTTAATTTTGTGTTGAAACAGAGTCTTTCTAAGGTTGCTCAGTGTCATTACTTGCTGAGGCTGGCCTCGAACCTAGGATCCTCCTATCTTAGCCTCCCAAGTACTGGAATTACAGATGTGCACCATCATGCCCAGCTAATAGCTGCATTTTAGAATATAAGAAAACAGTGGAATTATTCTTACTAACTTATTTTATTTAACCCAATATATCCCAAAAAATTATCATTTTAGCATGTAAATCCATATAAAAAGATTTATTTTTATATTTATTTATTTTGGCACTGGAGATTGAATCCAGAGGCATTCTACCTCTGAGCTACACCTCAGCCCTATTTTATTTTTTATTTTGAAACAGGGTCTCAAAATAAAAAAATTAGTTATAGAAGGCCTCACTAAGTTGCTGAGGCTGGACTTGAACTTGCAATCCTCCTGTCTAGACTGCCCAAAGCACTGGGATTATAAAAACGTGCACCACCATGCCCAGCTCTATACAAAATTATTAATGAACCATTTTACATTCTCTTTCACACTATGTCTTGGACATCCAGCATATATTTTACCCTGACGACCCATTTTAACTCAAACACTACATTTTCATCAGAAATCCTCAATCATGTTTAAATTTTAAAGTTTACCATTGAGGAAGTAGGTTTACATACCCACGTTTTCCAAATAGACTTGCGTGGCTTCTGACCATTAAATAATGAAATTGAAGGTGGCTTTTGACATTTAAATTAGAGAAAACTGAACAAACACTTGAAATTCGCTCCCAGCTGTCCTGTGAGTGACTGGTGGTGACCCTGGCCACACCACGGGGTCCTGCCCCTCGCCGCCCCATGGAGGAACTGTGCTGGGAGCTCTCCCCTCAACCCTCCAGCCTGAGTGTCCCCAAACTGCAAGTCTCACGGGCTCACCCCAGCCGCCCTTCCCTCTGCAGGGACAGCGGCTCCCCCAGACCAAAGGCTGGGAAAGTCGGGCCTGGCCATGGCCTCTGGCCACCTTGCGGGGCCAGCGGCAGGGCAGGCCCAGATGGACTGGGAGGCAGAGGTCACCCGCTTCCCTCCTCCCTCCAGCCCTACCTCCCGGCAAAGGCCTCACCTGCTGGTGTCAAACTAATCAGAAGGGTGCGTGAGGAAAGGCTGAGGCCTCTGTGCCCGGGGCGGCCTCCCCACCTGGCCTGGCCCCTCTCACCTCAGCTTCCTGCGTGGGCTCCACCACTAAATGAGGGCTAGCTGTGTGGGCCTTGACCCCCCAGCTGTGCTCCTGGACCTTCCCGTGCATGTGCCTGCTTGCGTGTGTGTACATGTGTGTACGTGGGGTGAACGTGAATGTGTGTATCATGGATAGGTTACTGGTCGGTTTCGTGTCTGTGCACGTGCAGTGTGCCTGTAAGGTGTTCCTTAGCATGTAGTGCGTGCGCCTTTGCCGATAGGTGAGTTGCCTGTATGTATGTAAACGTGTCATGAGCACATGTGGGTGTACGTGCACATGACTTTTCACACCTGTGCTTATAAACAACCACATTGTGTGCACATGGTGTGCATATGGGTTGCTGTGCATAAATTCGCGTGTGCATATGTGGCAGTAACGTGTTTCAGTGTGCATCAGGTGTGCTGGTGCAGTCAAAGATGTATGTGGATGTGCTTGTGTGTTGGGTATCTGTGTGCAATGTCATTATGTGGACATGTCCAATGAGCACGAATGCTTGTGCACAGACGTGTGCGCGTGTGCAGACAGCTGAGGTGGTACGTAATGGGTATAGCTGTATATTCAGGTGTGCACACAAGCTTGAGTGTATTTGTGTGTGTTTGGGTGTGTACGTGGAGTGTACAGGTGGTGTGTTTGTGTGTACGGGGAGCGCACGTATGCATGCCTCTGAGAGCAGGGTGTGTGCCAGGAGTGCCTCCAGAGGGGCCCAGGTGACCCCTGACCCAGCACATGTTCCCGCATGGAGCGGGACACACATGCTCTTGATAAAGATTTGAGGGCGGCGGAGGCAGCGGCCCGGGGCTGGCGTTAGTCACACCCACAGCCCCTGCCCTGCTCCAGGGGCGCCTGCCCAATTCGGAAATAGAATTAACCCCAAAGTCAGCGTGGGGGCGGTGGGGGAGGGGGATCAAAAGGGAAGGGGCCCAGGAGGCGAGAAAGGAGAGGCTGTCCCCAGGACGGATGGGGGGAGCTGCAAAGCCCGGCCCCTCCCCCACCGCCCTGCCCCCGGCTGTCCCTCCTCCTTCTGCCCCCTCCTCCTCCCGGGCCACCTTCTCCAGCCCCACCCAAGGGCATCGCTGCTCCTCTATGCCCCTGGGTGTGGGCAGTCACACTGAGTCTTGCCACCTGTGAAGTGGGGGCCGGGGGTTAACTGAGTCCTCCGAGACCTCCTCCTGTCCCATCCTCCTCCCTTTGACACTCTGGGACAGCCACGCTGTGCTCCACATTAGCCACGGCTCCCACACGTGGGCCACTGAAGACACCGTGGCTGGGCCCAGCTTCGCCCGGCGTGCACGCCCAGGTGGGCCCATCGCCGGCTCACAGGGGCCACGTGTCACAGCTTCAGTTACACTCACACATGAACAGATGTACACACACACAGAGGCTTGTGTGCATGGACACCGATTCAAGACACAGATACACAAACTGTTTATGCACAAAAGAAAGAGAAATGACTGTTTATTGAGCACCTACTACTGGGTCTGGCATTCTGTCCTCGTAGCCACCCGGGGTGACGTGCACGGTTTTCCCACTGTGCAGGTGAGGAAATGGTGTCTGCCCAAGCTCACCCAGCAGTGGATACCCAAGCGTGCAGAGCCACGTCCACACCTGTCCCTGGAGGGCCACGTGGAGACACACGTGGGTCAAACTCCTCTGCGGCGGGGTCACCCCCCTCCCCACGGGCATCTCTTTTTCCCAGGGACACCTTCCCACCTTCTTCCCCTGCTTCGGCCACTGTCTGTCCATTTGTCTGTCTTCCCCCCGTCCCTAGAGGGGGTGGGGGCAGGGGCCAGGGACGGGGCACGCGGAAGATTAATATGGCCCCGGTGTTCCCAGAGGCCAGGGCCATACTAATGATGGGGCTGATAGAACGCAGAAGTGTGAAAAGAATTTTAATAGATCTGACAAGTCTAATAAGAATTTGTGTCTGGAAGGGTCCTCCTCTGGGGCTGCAGCTGACGACGGGCTGATGGCTGAGGTTTGTTTACTGGTTGGCATCGCCGCCACATCTCCTGCCAACTCCTGATTAATCTAATTTGAGGCGTTTAGAGCCCAGGCACAGGCGCGAGGCAGAGGAGGGGAGCCACGGAGAGACAGAGGGACACGGAGCTCCTTGACAGAGCTCTAATGAGAAATGTCACAGCCCTGCCCTCCCCGTTCCCTGGCTCCACCCCACGCTCTGCGGGCACCATTGGGTGCCCTTGAAGTTGGCTTGGGTCATCAGTAAACTTTGGCTTCCCCCTGCTTCCTGGGCTACCTCGACAGGGCCGGGGCAAGCTCCTACTATGTGCTGGGCCATGGGCTGGCAACCCAGGGAGGCGGAAGTTAAATGGGATAATGTCCACCTGGCACATAGTAGGTGCTGAGTGAAGGCTAATTCAAAGCCAGATTTTCCAGCCTCTCGGACTGGCGCAGTGTGCATTACAGCAGGTAAGCAGCAGCTTTCTGTGGCCAGGGGAAAAGTCACCTGACATGGCTGTCTGTCCTTGCACGAGCCACAGACCTTGGCTAGGGTAGAAATAGGACCCACGCAGGACTCGGGTGGCGAGTGCGGAACGCTCATTCTGCAGAGGCTGCCCGTGAGGCTCCGTAGGAGCTGGCACCTGACTGCTGGGGTTTGCAGCCTGGCCTCAGGACTTAGGAACTGCAGGACTCTGTGAGTCTCTCTGGCTGTGGTTCCAGGATCTGGGAAAAGGAGGTGCTCATAGCAGCAGCCTCATAGAGCTAGTGTGAGAATTCAGTGACCGGTGAGCTGAGAGCAGGACTCACGCAGAGCAAGCTCTCTGCAGTTGCCGGCTCTGCTTCCAGCTCCTGTCACCCCCTGAGAACGCGGCCTCCTGACCAGCGGACCCTGGTGCCCACCGGAGATGCAGGGCCTTTCCAAGGCTAGAGATGCCCCCCCCCCAGAGTAAGGGGCAGGGCAAGGCTGGCCAGTGCCACCTCTGCTCTACAGCTGGGAGCTTGAAGGTCAAGCCACTGCAGGGGGAAGCTGGTGGCACTTGGGGGCTCAGCTCAGGTCCTGGGTGGGGTTCACTTGCCTCTGGTCACCCACCTTAGAGCCTGGCAAGCTGACGGGCACAGGGTCCAGCCGCTCCAAAGAGACCCCAGGGCATTTGCACATGCTCTAAGAATCTAGAGGGCAGGCTAGAACTTGTTCCCCCCATTTTAAAGATGGGGAAACAGAGCCAGAGAGGAAAAGCATTTGCCCAAAGCCAGACAAGCAGAAGGGGCCGCCTCCTTTGCCCTTCCTTTCCTCCTTGCCCCCATCCAAGGCCACCTCTCCTTACCAAGTCCCAGTCCTAAATTCCCACTGCATTTGTGCCCATATCTGCCGAGCTCACACCGTGCATGCCAGACACAGCTCCAGCTAGCCATCTCCTTTAACCTCCATCATAGCTCAGAGCTGCTGATATCCCAGGGCACTGAGGCTGGGATGGTGGGGGGTGAGGTGGTGTGCCCCAAGCCACGTGCTTAAAGTTGGCAGGTGCAGGATTTGAACTTAGATCACTGGAACTCTGAGGCAGTGCAGCCTCCGGTGGCTTGATTATTGGTATCACCCAGCTGGCCTGGCCCTCAAGCCATGTCCATCACCTCCGGGCTCCACCCCCCTGTCCTAGACAGGAACCTCCAACCTTGGAAGCATGAAGAGTGTTACAGCGTCCCCTGGTGGGCAGGTGACAGAGCAGGTGTTGGTCCCTTGGCCTCTGGATCCTTGAGGTGTGTGTGGGGGGTCTGTTGGCCACAGCTGTGGAGTCTGGCTCGGGAGGGAGCGCCTCTGTGTCTCAGGAGGCCCTGGCCACATGCCAGTCAGATCGCCTGGTCAGGGCCGATTTCAGCTGTAGCTTCAATTAGTAGTCAAGACAGAACCCATGCACGCGCAGGACGGTGGTCTTCGCTGCATGTAGGTAGACATAGCTACGCAGACCTGGCGCAGACGGAGCTCCCCTGTGCACAGCGCCCAGGAATGCACAGGCATCCCCTCTGTTCACGCACTCACAAAGGCGTGCATGACTCACACACACGTGCAAGTATTGCTCTCTTGTGAGCACACAGGCACACGCCCATCAGTGTTTCGTGGAGATTCTTGTTTCCACTGTACACACACACACACGCACACACACACACAGAGCTATGCACCACTCATACACACACACATACACCCTTGGACACTCACCTGTCTCCTCTGCATGACCAGAGGTGTCAGTTTTCTGCATGTCAGGGTCCAGGCTCCTCCTCCTGCATGGACCTCTTAACTCACCCACAAAAGCTGCTTCGGCTTTGTGCAAGGGTCTTGCTTTGCTTCACCATGAGCTGGGCTTAAGGTCTGGAGCAGGTGGAAGGACCTCACCCCCATTGTTACCTGGGCTCACTGGGACTCGGTGACCATCTCCAGTAGCCGGGATGTGTAGAGAGTTGGTTGGAAGGGGGATTTATTCTTCACCTGACGCTGTGGGTCCTCTCCTGCACTTCCCTACAGAACCTACAGGAGAGCTGTGGAGAGAACAGATTTTAAGTAAATATTTGCTGGATGATTAGAAGGGATGTAAAAAAAAAAAAAAAGAGAGAGAGAGAGCTTCATGAAGAGAAGGAAGGAAGGAAGGAAGGAAGAAAGGAAGGAAGGAAGGAAGGAAGGAAGGAAAATATGGACAGAAAGATGGATGGATGGATGGATGGATGAATGGATGGACGGATGAATGAATGGACAGATGGATGGATGGACAGATGGATGGATGGATGGACGGACGGATGGATGGATGGATGGATGGATGGATGAGCAGATGGGTAGACAGACAGATGGGAGGGAGGGAAGGAGGATGGATGTAAGGTAAATGGAAAAATAGAGCAAAGGAACCTCAATTACTTGGAGTTTCTCTCTCCTTTTTCCAGCTGCTGTTGATTACCTGGCCAAGAACGTGAGCCTGTCCACACAGCGCCGCATGAAGCTTGGGGAACACTCCGCTGTGCTGGGACTCCTGCCCGTGGAAACCGGCCAGGCCTATTAGGGCCCCTGGGGTGACTTGCCCCGGCCCGAGCCCAGCCCAACCCTCCCTGACCCCTGAGCCTCCCAGCCTCGGCACCCTGACCCCCCTGGGGCCGCAGGAGGCCAGGACAGGAGCCCGTCCCCTCTCACAGGCAGCCCCCTGGAGATGTCCAGCCAATCTGTCACTCCCTTGTGGTTAGGGACCCAGAACGTCCTCTGGAGCCCACCCCCACTCCCCAGGAGGGTTTCTGGCCAGCCTGCTGTGTCTCCCCTGCTCAGATCTGTGGTGGCCTTTGTGCCACCTCAGTATGGAGACTGAGGCTCACCCTCAACAGAGCACCTCAGCACCCGGAGGAGGACAGTGCCTGAGACGCGATCCTGGAGCCCTCTGGACCCGAGTCCTAGGGTGTCCCGGCCAGGGTGCAGGCGAAGCTCACAGGTGCTCTCAGCTGCCCAGGGCTGGGAGCTCAGCGTGATAACACAGCCTTCTCCAACCCTGAACGCTGGGACTCCAGCAGAGAGGGGACCCTGGGGACCCCCCAGGAATTCAGAGGACCTCAGGACCCTCCCCACACACCCCTGCTGGGTGTCGGGAGCCGGGAAAGAAGGCGACCAGAGGGTAGGGATGCACAGGCGGGGCTTGTCCACATGGGTGCGGCCCGGTACCAGGACCCAGCTCAGACACCCGGAGGCAGGCCACTCCTAGGCTGAAGCTCAATTCCAACCTCCCCCACCTCATGCAGGACCCGCCAGCCCCAGAATCCTTCCAGTTTCCTCCGGGGAGGGGAAGGTCTTGAGGTGACAGCAGTGGAGAGGCACAGGTGGCTCCGACGGGGCTTGAGGACAAGGCTTCAGCTCTGGGCCTTCATGTCCAGGCCCCCGGAGTTCACAGCCACACAAAACCCCCTGTGGAGACCAGAGCCCGCCCTGCGTGCCCACAATGGCTCCGGGAAGGGGCCTCCTCTTCCCTGGAGACCTGTGATGCCGCTGGAGGCCAGAGAGCTCCCGTAGTCTTTGGGGGAACCAGGCAGGGATGCTTGACCCACAGATAAGACCCCAAGAGTCTTTAGCATTTTAGTGGAGCGCATGTCCCTGTCATACCCGGAGTGACATCTTTCAATACCAACTCACTCTTGGCCAAGAGGCCTCCGTCTCCTGACTGGGCGCAGCTGAGCTGGGGCCTGTGTGGCCAGTTTTCAAGCCACCACCATGGACAGAGGAAGATGCCAAAGTCTAGAGAAGGGGGAAAAGGCGCCTTCCTTCCCACCCCCCCCAGCCTCCTCCAGCTTCATCCTCTTTAAGCGCTGGGCCCTTTGGTCTGAGTCCCCCACTCTCTTCCCTTGGAACCCTCTCCACCGCCTCTTGACCTATTTATCAAAATTATATTCACCTTTACCATCCCTGTCATTCTAACCTCCTCTTGGATCACCTTTGTCAAGTGCTGCTGGCTCTAGGACATGGCGATGGTAATGCAGCACCGAATCCACAGACATTGGACCCAATTGCTTGTCCCCACCTGGACATGGGAGGCCACCTGTCTGCTCAGCCATGCCTCTTGCCTTCAGCTGACAAGAAATTCCTAGAAGGAAGGGATGCTGCTCTGGGAGCTCACCTGAGCCCCTTCCTCCTGGGGAGCCGGGTTGACGAGATGCTAGGACACTTGTCTGCCTGGATGTCACCTGTTTCTCATCTTCGGGCCTGGTCACCTCAAGCCAGTCCTGGGCCATGACTAGGATGACTTGTATCTGTGGTTTTCAGGAACCTGTTGATAACTGGGGACAAATAGACTCTGGTAGCAGCAGGTACCCAGGCAGACGTGTCCCATCGGGTTCAGCTAAACTTGCAACTGGAGCAGCCTCTGCAAGAGACTTTGGGTTCTTCAAGCTCTGGACACCAGGGAAGGTCATATTGGCCCTTGAAAACCCGGTCCACGCTTTTGCAGCTATCACAGCCAGAAAGCCACTCCTTCAAAGACCAACCGCATCTTCACCCACATTCCCGGAGTGGCCAATCCTTCCCCCAGGAGGCTTGGCTCAGCGTCTGAATCTCTTTACAGCCTCCCCACCCCCCTCATGTGACTCGGGAGCAGGGACCTCAAGCAGTTGACATCCAAACCGCTCAGCCCCACACCAGAAGTGGCATTCCAATGCTAGGACCAATCCCAATGATCTGCCCCAGGGTGAAATGGAACCAAGACCTGCTTGGGAATAAACCAAATGATTTCTCATGACTTGCCACACCTCTGACGTTCTCCTAAGCTACCATCTTGGTAGAAAATGGGACTTATTTTCCTTGACCCCAACAGATCTTCCCCAAAACCCCAGGTATTCACGTGCACGGCCAACTTAGTCTATAAAATTTGCCCTCGTGTTGGCAGCTCCCAACCTCACCAGAGAGATGATATTGGTTGAACGGGCGGCACAAAGCCTCAGTCTCTTTGGGCTTAACCACAGTCTAGAAAAAGGCCTGCATTCCCGGGGCCAGCCCAGCCCAGAAGCAACCCCCACCCTTCCCTGTAAATAGAGTCTATAGCAAAGTAAGAGACGTCTCCTCCAACTTATCCCGAGTAGCTAACCAGTCCTACCTACGGGGGCCCTCTTCTGAGCTCATTGTACATTAGTTGGAAACGTGGTGATGTGCTGTTTGTTTATAGGAAGTCGACTTTTTATATATAAATATATATACTAAAAAAAGGAAAGAAACACCCCCCCACAGTGTGTGTTGTGCTAGTACCGGGGACCATCTGTAGGGATATATCTACATATCGTGCGTTTCAAACTATACATTCCAAGCTCTGTTGGGTTCTTTCGTTTTCCTCGCTTTGTTTTTGTTTTCATTTGGTATTTCTCTCTAGCTATGAAGGAAGAAAAAAAAGTGATGTGTAAGAACCAAGCTATGCTTTTATACTCTTTATTTTTTACTCGATTCACCTTTGCTGTTCGTTTGCCAGAGGAACATGAAAGCAGAGGAAACAGAAATGAGGGGAATAAGAGAGAAGGAGAGAAGAATGAAGAGAGAGGGGTGCCCAGAAGACACACGAAACAGTCTCATTTCTAACCGGACTGTGGCTTGAGAACAGGGCAGGTCCTGGACTTTGAGACTCCTCCAGAGTCCAAGGTTGTTTGGGATCGAAACGAAATGTTTGGAGATTTGGACCACAGATTTTGATGAGAAACTTCACCATTGCCAACAAAAAAGCCTTTTTCTACATCCTTTTTCAGGCTGATGTTCTCCCCGAGCTCCTGAATGTGTCTTTCCCTATTGGATGCTTTTTGGGGTACAGAGGTCTTCTCTCCTTCCCTCCTACAGAAACCCCAAACCAAGACCAAATGGAGGGGGAGGGGTGCTCCGGCCGCCATCTTTAAATTCTCCAAGACATCTGTGTATTTAATGCTTCTTCCGTCTACTTAGACATGGCCAGCCCCCTCCCCGGGAAACCTCCACGTCGTACTCTACGTCATTCCTTCCTCCCAGTAACTGCAACGACAACCGTTGCCGTGTGTTGACTGCAGCTGTTTTCCTCCACACGGAAGAGAGTGTGTGTGTGAGGGGGTGTGCGCGTGTGCGTGAGGGCGTGTGTTTAAATATAATCGCACCATAATTTATTCAGCTATATAGACTAGTAGACTAGAAAGAGAAAGTGGTATTTGCTTTAACTACCTGCTGCTTGTAAGCACTGCCTCTGTAACTCAGGCGTAACTGTTATACATTAAAAGAAATTAAAAGCATTCTGAAGGTTCTGTGTGCTCCATTGGTTGTGCGGCTGGGGACCGAGGGATGTCGGGGAAGACTTTTGACCTCATGTAGGAGGTCAGGATAACAGCCGCGTTTCTCTTGCACCGCAGTGCCAGGCAGTTGTGGCTGGCACACGTGCTAATCACTGAGCTCAGGCACGGCAGAGGGAGAGAGGGAGGGGACACCTCAGCTCCCTTCACCAGAACAAACTTTTCCCTGCCGCTGAGTTTAAAACCTTCAGCTCTCTCCCAGTACGTAGGATGGGGGAGGCGGAAGAGAGCTTTGTAGCTGACACATCGCCTTACAGCAGAGCCGATTATTGATGGAAAGCTCTCAAGAGAAATCTAGAAGGAAGTGGAGGAGGCGGGACAGGACGGGGGAAGAAGCTAAGCAAAGAGGAGGCTTTAACTCGAGTCTGGCTTCAACCTGATACGTCGGGAGCTCTGGGTGTGCAGCGTAGTGCCGGAGTTCCTTCTGCCTTGAGCCCCAGAGGCTTTTTGTGCCCTCTCAGCCAGTCATTGGCTGCTGGTAGCCCTGGAGTGTGGGTGGGTGAGAGGGCTCATCTGCCAGCAACTCCAACTGAAGTGGCCCTTGTGAGCTGAGAGACTGCTCCCGGGAGAGGCACACGCTCAGCCCTTAGCAGAGCACGCACTTCAGGTGAGGGACAGGCGCAGTGGCTCAGTGAAAGGGACCTGGGCAGGGACCAGTAATGTCCACTTCACCCACGTCCCCCTTGCCATTCCAAGAGCTGGTTTCCAGGGGTGATCTTCCAAACAGAGAAGGAGGGAGGGTGGGGGAGGAGCCAAATGATGGAGTGTTCCTGTTGACTTCAGTGGATCTAGCCCACGTTCTCCAGGAGGGACTTGGAGGGAGGTCGGGTGTCCCCAGGGGCCCCCGAATACTGCTCCACACAGGGTTCTTGCAGTGTGATGAGCCCCATACCAGCATCCTGTGAGAGCCAGGCAGCTTATCCCACAGCCAGGCTAGGTCTGTTCCCTTCCTGCCCAACCCCCAGCCAGGCAACGGGTCATTCAGTCAGGAAGATGGGGACGAGGATCAAGAACTAATCAAATTCCACCCTCAGCTCTACATCTGACTCACTGTGGGTCCTGAGACTATTTTTTTCAATCCCTCTTGGATCCTATCTCCATGTTTTTTGTTTTTTGTTTTTTGTTTTTTTTTGCAGTACTGGGGATTGAACTCAGGGGCATTCTACCTCCAAGCTATACCCCCAGCCCTATTTTTTATTCTTTATTTTGAAACCAAGTCTCACTAAGTTGTGGAGTGCCTCACTAGGTAGCTGAGGCTGGCCGCGAACCCGGATCCTCCGGTCTCAGCCTCCCAAATGCTGGGATTACAAGTGTGCGCCACCGTGCCCGGCTCTATCTCCATGTTTTTAGAAAGCATGGTAGGTGCTGGGTGTGGTGGCACACACTTGTAATCCCAGTAGTTGGGAGGCTGAGACAGGAGGATCGCAGGATCGCTGCCAGCCTCAGCCAACCTCAGCTACTTAGTGAGGCCCTCTGCAACTTAGTGAGACCCTGTTTCAAAATAATAAAAAATAGGGCTGGGGGTGCAGCTTGGAGATAGAATGCTCCTGGGTTCAATCCCCAGTATTGCAAAAAAAAAAAAAAAGAAAGAAAGAAAAGAAAGCATGCTAGATAACTCCCAAGGACCTGCCAGGTTACCATCACAATCAGCTGAGCAAGGACTGGGCTTCACTGCAGCCGGAGCCTGCCTGGGTAGCTCAGAGTTGCATACCACTAGTGCTGGGAAAGCAACCCTAAGCATTAGGAAGCTGGGTGCAGTGGTGCACGCCTGTGATCCCAGCACTTGGGAGGCTGAGACAGGAGGATCACAGCTTCCAGGCCAGCCTCAGCAACTTAGCAAGACCCTCAGTAACTTAGCAAGACTTTGTTTCAAAATAAAATAAGGCTGACGGTATAGCTCGAAAATAGAATGCCCCTGGGTTTAATTCCCAGTACCCAAAATACAAATTAATAATAATAATACTAACAACAATAATAGTAATAAAGTTTCCGAGGAGCGTCCAGACACAGCCTTTGCCCTCAGGGACTCCAGAGTGCTCTGTGACCTCCTCTTAGGAAATGTTCCTAGAAATCTCTCCCAACAACCTCTGTTTACATCCCAGGAAAGCCAAGGAATGTGGTCATCCCATGCACATTACCTCCCAGAATAAAGTCAGACATCTGTGGGTGAAGGACAAGGGGAGCTAGACGTTGCAGAGTTGCAGATCACACAGCTGTTGGCCTGGCGGGGCTCATGGCTCCGCAGTCTCTTCCCGGTTTCCTTGGCCCTGCCCCTTGGATGAGTTTCCCAGCCTCCCCTGGGTGAGATTTACTAGTGATGGCTCCTTAGACCGCATTTAAATGGAGCCACTGATGCGGGGAGGGGCACACGGGGCAGAAACTGAGTACGGTCCCTCCTGCTGCATCCTTGAGTGTAGCGTATCTGGTCCTCCCAAGAATATGGCGGCTTCTAGAACTCCCCGCTCCTGTCCCCAGACAGCCAATGCCTCGCTCTGAGCAGAGGGTCACTTTCCTGCTTCCAATGTTGCCAAGAGCTGCTGGGATGGGTGGTGGGGGTGAGGGGGATCCATTCCCCCAGGTGACAGGGACAGTGCTCCAGTCACTTCTGGCTCCAGCCTCCCTGGAAAGGATCGCAATGTGCCCCTTCAATCAGTCCCCACCCTTGGCCCCAGGTCCCCTCTGTGTGACTGTAGGCAAGTCAAGTCCCTTTTTCTGTCTCAACTGCAAATGGACATCAACTCTATCCCACTGTATCAGGACAGAATACGGTAACCAACAACCCCACATCTTGGTGACTTAAAACGCTACAGGCTTATTTTTTCTATTCCTATTCACATCCACTTACTGTGTGTGTGTGTGTGTGTGTGTGTGTGTGTGTGTGTGTGTGTGCGTGTGTGTGTTTTACTAGGGCTTAGACCCAGGTGCATTCTATGACTGAGCTACATCCCTATCCCCTCCTTTCTTTTCTTTTTTTTTTTTTCTTTTCTTTTTATTGGTACCAGAGATTGAACCCAGGGGCATTCTACCTCCGAGTTACACCCCCAGCCCTCTTTTATTTTTATTTTTGAAACAGGGTCTTGCTAGGTTGATGAGAGTTTCACTACTTGCTGAGGCTGTCCTCAAACCTGTAATCCTCCTGTCTCAGCCTCCCAAGTACTGGGATTACAAGCATGCGCCACCATGCCTGGCTCCCTCCTTTCTTTTATTTTGAGATAGAGTCACGCTAAGTTGCCCACACTGGCTTTAAACTTGTGATCCTCCTGCCTCCACCTCCTGAGTATCTTGGACAATAGTAATTGGGGGGGGGGCAGTTCTGATATTGTATGTTTTAGTGATTAAATTTCCATCTGCCTCTTTTCCATAGCTTTGATTTCTCTACTAAGAATCTCTATCTTTTCATTCATTTTAAGAATGTACAACTTTATCTCACAGGGCATGATTATAATAACCACATTAAGGTCTTTGATCATTCTAATACCTGGGTCATCTCAGGTTTAGCATGTGTTGATTATCTTCTTTTGAGGGGGTGTGCGTACTGGGGATTGAACTTAGAAGCATTCTACCTCTGAACCACACCCTCAGCTCTATTTTTAATTTTTTTTTTATCTCTGAAACAGGGTCTTGTTAAGTTGTTGAGGGTCTTGCTAAGTTACTGAGACTAACCTTGAACCTGCGATCCCCCTGTCTCAGCCTCCCAAGTACTAGGGTCACAGGTGTGCGCCACCACACCTGGCTATTCATTGTCTTTTCCCTTGAGGGTTGGTTTAGTTTCTTGGGTTGTAGTAGGTCAAGTAATTAGGGACTTTTGGAGTAGTATCCTATGAGACTCTGGATCCTGTTCAAATCCTTTGGAGAATGGGATTTCTCTTTATTCCATCCGTGTTTTTATTTAGCAGACCATCGGCAGGTTCAAGTTCAGAGGTCGAGAGCTCGCTTGCCTTCTGTGAATGGTGGTTTCCCCTTTGGGCCAGTTCTCGAAGGCCTCGCTGTGCTCTTTGGGTCTGTCCTACTCTTCTGCCGCTCAGGATGAGTCTGGGACTTGGGCAGTGAGTGGCTCATCTCACCATTCGTTTCTCAAAGTCTTTGCTTTATTATCATTTTGTAATTGCGTATTACACGTGTGCGCCACTAGAAGCTGAGCCGGCGCTTTGGTGGGTTCGTATGCAAAACTAGGGATTCCCCTTCTCCATCCCTCTTCTCCTGGAGATTTTCCTGGGTTCTCAGGAACTCCCTTTTCTGGTTCCTCTGACCAGAAAAATGGGATCCTCTTAGCGTGTTGGCCTTCCATGCAGGGACACCGTTACACAGGAGTGGGCCTGCTTCCCCGGGAGGAGAAGGCATGAGAAAGAAAAAACAAAATCAAAACACTGGATTTGCCAGGTGGGGTGGTGCACACCTGTTATCCCAGGACTTGGGAGGTTGAGACAGGAGGATCGCAGATTTGAGGTCAGCCTCAGCAACTTAGCAAGGCCCTCCACAACTTAGTGAGACCTTGTTTGAAAATATAAGATAAAATAATGCTGGGAGTGTAGCGCAGAAGTAGAATGCCCCTAGGTTCAATCCCCAGATTGCTCACAAATTGAGGTCCCCTCTGCCTGGTCCCTTTCTCCAGAGAGACAGGCCTCCTCTCGGGCTCTGAGGTGCCCGCATGCCACCACACAGCAATGCGTTTTTGCCAGCAGGGTTAGCCTCAGGTGGCACAACGACAAACAAGAAATAGAAAATAAAACAGATTTCTCTTCCACCCTCCAGCTCAAAGACATGGTGTGGCTGAAAAGACAAGGTTGGGGATGTGACCCCATCACAGGTAAATAGGATCCCTCTGACCCCCGGTTCTCAGTGGCACCAGGACTCAGAGGTGACATGACCCTAGGAGTCCTTTATGATCTATCTGCCCGTGGACCCCAGGTTCCTGTGCCCTCTTAGTCTCCCAGTTTTTTAGGCCGTTCTGATGCTTAGAGAAGTCTGAAAGTTGTTAAGAGTAATTTTCAATGCTGCATTTTTTTTTTTTTTTGGTGGTACTGGGGATTGAACCCAAGGATGTTCTACTCTGAGATACACCCCCAGCCCTTTTAATTTTGAAACAGGGTCTCGCTAAATCTCTGAGGCTGGTCTCGAACCTGCAATCCTCCTGTCTCAGCCTCCCAAGCACTGGGATTATAGGTGTGCACAACCATGCCCAGCTAATGCTATAACTTCTTTGTGCTAGATACTGTACTACTTGTTCTGCCTATACTGTCTCCATGCTCCAGACAGTATATTTTATATTTATTTATTTATTTATTTACTTATTTATTTTGCAGTGCTGGGATTGAACTCAGGGCCTTGGTGCAGGCTAGGCAAGTGCTTTATCTCTGAGCTACATCCCCAGCCTAAGCCAGTGCGTTTTCTGGTGAGAAGCAGAGTGTCCTGCCCTGGGTCTCTCAGACGGGGAGTGTCGGAGCTGGGTCACAGCCAGAGTCACAGGGCCCCAAAGGCCGCTCCTGACCACTGGGACACACTCAACGTCTCAGACCCACAGGCTCCTGATAGAGCGGTGAACTGCCAGCCTGAGATGCCCACCTGGGCTTTGGGGAGCGGTGGCAGACTGCCTGCATGGCTGACCTCACTCTCCAGCCCCTCTGCAGGCTGGGGCAATCCAGGCCTTGCTGTATAGCTGGGTTAGGCTGGGCTCAGCCACAGAGGTGGATAACCCCCAAACCTCAATGACCCCCCGCAATTGAGGTTTTTTTCCTCCATAGTCAGCCTATCTCAGCTGGAAAGCATGGCCTCTGAGGTTTCTCTGCAGGGAAGAGAAGGGAAGAGAGGCACGCTAGACCTGGACGTTACACGGGCTGTTTCCTCTCGCAGCCTATTGGACAGAACTGGTCACATGGCTCCAGCTTACTACCGCAAGGGAGTCTGGGAAGTGCAGAGTGGTGCAGGGGGTGTTTGTCAGGTGGAGGCCCACATGCCCAAGTCGCCACCCTCTGAGCATGAGACAATCCCCATCATTCCCCATCGGCCCAGGGGAGGTGGACATCATGAGCGGGAGAAGCTTCTCTGCCAACTCCATCCATGCTGGGTGCCCAGCCAGAATTCCTGGAGGGCTTCCAACACTCCATGCCAACTCCTCGGAGTCTGGGAACACTGAAGTAATTCAACCGGCCCAGACAGCCCATGAGGAAGGGAGGGGAAAAGCAGGAAGAGAGGGCCGAATGGGTGGGAGGCTCAGCAAAGACCTTCCTGGCAGTTCAGTTGCCAGGGATTCCAGAAGAGGCCTCCTCACAGCTGGACGGCTGGGGCGGGGCGGGGCTTGCTGGGGCTCAGCGTCCTTCATGGGGATTAGGGGCTTTGCCTCAGTCCCGCTCTGTGCGCCCATCTCAGGGTTAGTCTCTCCCAGGCCACCACAGGTTTAAGGTTTCCCTGGCCATCTGGGCTGGCGTGGACCAAAGAATGCACTAAGATGAGGTACAGGGCCTGGCGTGGTAGAGCACACTTGTAATCCCAGTCCTTGGGAGGCTTGGACAAGAGGATCACAGGTTA
Source organism: Graphiurus murinus (assembly GCA_004027655.1). Classification (NCBI taxonomy): domain Eukaryota; kingdom Metazoa; phylum Chordata; class Mammalia; order Rodentia; family Gliridae; genus Graphiurus; species Graphiurus murinus. The sequence continues at coordinate 119,598 of PVLC010000250.1, forward strand.
GAGGCCAGCCTCAGCAACTTAAGTGAGACTCTCAACAATTTAGCAAGACTCTGTTTCAAAAATAAAAGTAATAAAAAGGGCTGGGGGTGTAGCTCAGAGGTAGAATGCCCTTGGGTTCAATCCTCAGTACTAAAAAAAAAAAAAAAGATGAGATACTGGGATAAGGCTAAGTCTCCCCCCCCCACACACACACCCTGAGACAGTGAGGTCCTTGGGGTGTTGCAAAAGGAGCTCTGCTAGGTCTTTACTCTGTGAAGGTTTGGCCAGGTATCCCCCTGGATTATCTCACCTGATCCTTAAGACAATGCTGAGAGCTACAAACAATTCTCCTCAGCTTACAGATGAGGAAGCCAAGGTCCAGCAAGGCAAAGGAATTTGCCCAAGATTTCACCATGGATGGTGAAGCCAGACTCGATGTCCATGTTTTAAAGGCATCATATGATGGGAATTTTCACAAGAGTAAAGATCTAGCCCTCATCCAGGTCCAGCAGTCAGAACCTCACCACCAAGCCTGGCATGGTGCTTCACACCTGTAATCCCAGGACTTGAGAGGCTAAAATAGGAGGATTGTAGATTTGAGACCAGCCTCAGCAATTTAGCAAGACCCTTAGCAACTTAGCGAGACTCAGCTTCAAAATAAAAAATAAAAAGAACCAGGGAGTATAGTTCGGAGGTAGAATGTCCTGAGTACAATCCCCAGCACCAAAAGAAAAACAAAAACAAGCAAACAAACTCTCACCACCAATTTCATGTCATCTGTACCGCCACCCACCTCCCCTCCCTGCCCTGGTTACTTTAGAGCAAACCCCGGGCCTCACATCGTTTCATCCTTAGCTATTTCAGCCCAAGCCTCTAGCAGATAAAGAGTCACGTTCCTAACCACAGGGCCTGGCTTGGAGTGGGTACCAATAACACCTGTTGAGCTAAATAAACGACTGATCTTTCGGCACCTGCCAAGCTGAACGTGTAGAAGGCAGCCAGTCGCGATGGGGAGACAGCAGGTCACGCAGTGGCTGTGGGTTCAAATCCTGGCTCTGCTAATTGCTGTGGCCAAGGACATTGAGTGAACTCAGGGAGACGGGAGCCTCTGCCGCCTTCTCTAGAATCTGAGGATCTGAACGCCGTGACTTGCCAAGTCGTCAGGTCTGAGGACAGGAACATGGCACCTGCCAGGCAGAGAGCCCACAATACCCGGGGGTTCTGCCAGGTGTCTGACCTTGGGTAACTCACCTGATCAGTTTTGGGCCTCAGTCTCCTCATCTGTAAAATGTGTGAAAACAGTGTCTGCCCCAAAGGGCTGCTGTAAAGATTGAGTTAGTCTGTGCTGGGCGTCTGGTGCCTGGTGCTTAGTAGAGCTCACTAATAACCAGCTTCTAATGAGCTGCTGGGCATCAGGAGCCTGCAGCAGGGAAAGGTGCTGTCCAGGGCAAGGGTCTTCATCCCATAAGAGAGAACGCTTACGGATCAGGTGATGCTTCTGCTTAGAGAGGGCATTTCAGCCCCCAGGGGACACTTGACCACGGCTAGAGGCATTTAGGTTGCTATAATTGGGCCAGCAGTGAGCTCTTCCCGGCCTCTGGTGAGTAGAAGCCAGGGGAGCTGCTATGTTACAAGGCCCAGGACAGTCCCTACAACATCCCATGATCTGACCCACAATGTCAGCGCCGAGGTTGAGACACCCTGGGTCAGAGGGGGACCGGGAAGGGGCTGGCTCTGTCACACAGAGGCTACGAGGCTGAGGCCTCTGTCATGCAAGGCCCTGTCCAGACCCACCAAAGTCACAGGATGTTTTCCATCTTGACCAGAGTAGCAGTTGTTCTGGTTCTTTCCGGAAGACAGCTGGAGGTGGCCGGGTGCCCGTTTTCAGTCGGGTACACTCTGTCTTATGCGCTGTCCTCCCAGGCCCCGTGCAGCTGGTTTGGGGGTGGGGGTGGGGGGTGCTGCAGAACTAGGGGCCCCAACTTCCAGCTGGAACATGGTGGCGTGTGGACCGTGGGTTGGATGTGCTTCTGGTCCCAACCTGGAGGCCAGGGAGGGGACTGGTTGAGGCTCAGGCAGAGCAGAAGCACAGGGCAGGGCTCCTGGGCTTTGGACCAGTTTACCACTGTTCAAAGCCGGGCTCCCTCAGCTGCTGCTGGTGACCTGGGCGTGGGACTTAACCCCACTAAGACTCCTTTTGCTCATCTGTGAAATGAGCGCGACGATTCCCACTTCAAAGGATGCTGTGAGGGTTTATCCAGAAGATACTCAGAGCAAAGGCCCAGCAGGGCAGGGCAAGGGGGTTGCCCAGAGGCCAGAGGAGCCAGGCTGGAGTCCATGTGTCTTTTTTTTTTTTTTTTTTTTTTTTTGTAGTACTGAGGATGGAACCCAGGGACACTCTACTTCCGGGCTATTCCTCCAGACCTATTTGATATTTTATTTGGAAGAGGATCTCACTAAGTTACTGAGAGCCTCACTAAGTTGCTGAGGCTGGCTTCAAACCTATGATCCTCCAGACTCAGCCTCCCAAGTACTGGGATTACAAGCATGCACCACCACGTCCATCTGAGTTCATGTCTTTTAATTCTCCATCCAGGCCTTTTCCTGCATATCCATCCATCCAGTCATTTGTGGCAAGAGATTGGTAGGATAAAATGGGCAGGGGCCAGATAGCAGAGGGCCCTGTAGACCCTGGTACAGAGTTTGGATTTTATTCCAAGAATGAATAAAAGCCACCGAGGGTCTTCGGTGTGTGATCTGATTTATTTTAGAAAAAGGCTGATGGACTGTTAGGTGGAGAACAGCCTGTGGGCGGGCAAGAGGGCATGCAGGGGCGTCAGGAGACCAGTGATAATGGTGGCTCAGGCCAGGTAGGAGGATGGGTGGGGAGAAGGGGAAAGAGTTAGGATACCCATGGCAGGAGGAGGAAGCAGCAAGTCCTGCTCAACAATTGGGATAAAGTAGCCAAGCGTGATGGCACATGCCTGTAATCCCAATACTTGGAAGGCTGAGAACAGGAGAATCCCAGATTTGAGGCCAGCCCCAGCAACTTAGCAAGACCCTGTTTAAAAATAAATAAATAAGCTGGGCATGGTGGCACACGCTTGTAATCCCAGCATTTGGGAGGCTGAGACCAGAGGATCCGGGTTTGCAGCCAGCCTCAGCTACCTAGTGAGGCCCTCCGAAACTTAGTGAGACTTGGTTTCAAAATAAAGAATAAAAAAATAGGGCTGGGGCTGTAGCTCGGAGGTAGAATGCCCCTGAGTTCAATCCCCAGTACTGCAAAAAATAAAATAAAATAAAATAAATAAATAAAAGGCTAGGGATGTAGCTTAGAGGTAGAAGGGCCTTGAAACCAATCTCCCTGTCCCGCAAAAAGAACTGGGATGAGGTAGGGCCAGGAAAGGAGCAGGGAGAGGGCGAGGCCTGGGTCTGGTGCCTGAGACTGAGCCCATAAGACTGGGGAGGAGCCAGGCGGGGCAGAGGCTGGGGGCAGAGACCCAACAGGTCCATCCGGGGTGTTAGAGCCAAGAACCCCCCAGGAGATGCCCTAGTGCAGGTGGCACCCCGCAACCTCCCACGCACAGGGAGGACACAGCTCACCTTCAGGCATGTGTGTGGCTGGGGTTTCCGGTTTGGCTGAGATCATTTGGGAAGTCAGTGAGGCAGAGGAGGGTCGAGGACCGGGCCCTTTCACGTTCGAAAGCAAAGGAGACCCAGCCAAAGAGTCTGCAGAGCAGCAGCAGGGGCGGGAGGAGCAGTGGGGAGGACACCTGAGAGGAGGGAGCACTGCTGGGGGGACACACCTGGCACACAGTAGGTCCACAAGCAAAGCGTCTAGGATGTAGGAGGTCTATAGCAGTTGGTAAATACTGTTAACTCAAGCGTGCTCCAAGATAGCCAAGAAAGGCCCTACTGCAGAAGGCTTTCCTCCGCACAGCCTGCCACCAGCTCTTTGCCCCGGAGTCACACCCTTCGTGCCCGGTGCTGGTGCCGGTGTGTGAGGGGGGCCCTGGGCTCCAGCTTCCGGGGCCTGGGATCTACTCTCAGCTCTGTTTGCACATGTGGGCAGCCTGGAGCAGCTCCAGAACCCTGCCTCACCCACATCCAAGGAGAGGGGAGTAGTGAGGGCTTAAACAGCCACGTCCAGGCCCTGCCCTGCCCCGTTCAGGCGGGACCTCTAGGAATGGAGCCCAGGTATCCTCCTCCTCCTAATCATCATTATTATTGCTAGCGTTGGTCTCCAGTTGATTCTGACACGCATCTGGTATTGACAACCAATGGGGAAACAGCCCCTAGGGCTCTAACCCTGACTCTTTCCTACCCTGAGCTCCCCCACCCTGCAAGCAGAAGCATTCTGTCCCTTCATACAAATATTTGGGGAAGAAGTGTGGTGGGCATTAAGAATCTGGACCAAGAATGATGGTGCATGCCTGTAATCCCAGTACTTGAGAAGCTGAGACAGGAGGATCCCAGGTTCAAGACCAGCCTCAGCAGCCTAGTGAGACTCTGTTTCAAAACAAAAACAAAACAAAAAATAAAGAAAATAAAAAGGTCCGAGGGTATAGATGGAGGCTTGGAAGTAGAATGCTCCTGGGTTCAATCCCTAGCACCAAAAAAAAAAAAAAAAAAAGCAAAAACCATCTAGGTTTACTCTTTAGCCATGTAACCTGGAACAAGTTGTCTTCAACCTGAATTCTGGGAAAGATAAATCCTTAAACAATAATTGTATGACTCTATAGTTGACAAGGCCTATTTATTTATTTGTTTATTTATTTATTCATTCATTCATTCATTTTTGGTACTGGAGATTGAACCCAGGGGCAGTCTACCTCCGAGCTACACTTTCAGCCCTTTTTATTTTTAAACAGGGTCTTCTCCGGCATGGTGGCTGCACATCTGTAATCCCAATACTTGGGAGGCTGATATAGGAGGATCGCAGGTTTGAAACCAGCCTCAGCAATATAGCGAGATTCGAAGTAAGTTAGTGAGACCCCGTTTCCAAATAAAAAATTAAACAAATAGAGAATAGAGCTATGGGTGTAGCTCAAAGGTAGAATGTCCCTGGTTCAATCCCCAGCACCATAGAAAGAAAGGGGGGGGGCAGAGGGAGAGGGAGAGGGGGAGGGAGAGGGAGAGAAAGGAGGGAAGGAGGATGGAAGGAAGGAAGGGAAAGAGAGAGAGAGATAGGAAGATAAAAGAAAAGACAAAGGAACAGGTTCTCACTAAGTTGCTGAGGGTCTTGCTAATTGCTGAGACTGGCCTTGAACTTGAGCTCTTCCTGACAAGGTCTTTTGCTGCACACCATCTCTTTGACTCCTCCCCCGTCTCCCCCATAATAAAGAGAGGGGGAAAGTATTAGTTCCATTTTCTGGTTGGGGCAACTGAGATTCAGAGATGAAGTCACACACCAAAAAACACTCAGCCAGGGTCCCAGTGTAGCTTTTCTTTCTCCTTTGGCAGAAGAAGGCCAGAATTAAGAAGGTTCATGATGGAGTCTGGCCTGGGATATAGGAGATGTTTGGAAATTGTTCAATGAATAAAGGAGCTAAAAGATGGGTTGGAGATGGTTCCAAACAGGGTCCTACAATCACCCCAGCCTGCACTCCAGTGAAAAGAAGGGAAGAAATTAACCATCTTGGGCAGCTGCCGTGTGCCAGGAACACGCTGCTGTCTACACAGCCTGGGTTGCTCTGGCTCATTCTTTTTGCTGGAAGAGACCCATTTTACAGGTGCACAGCTGAGGCCCAGCATCAGCAGGTAGACAAGAACATCTACTTCCTGATCCCGAGACTTTTCTGACATCCTAGAATTTTAAAAATCATGGACTTTTCAAGAAAGCTCTGGGTAAAGTTCCTCTGGGGGAATCAAGACCAGAATCAGACCAAGTTCTGGTTTTTTTTTTTTTTTTTTTGCCCCAAAGTTAAATTCTGCACCTTTGACCAGTGTGCACCAGGTATCACCTGGGCATAGGGTACCTGTCACATTAATAGTGGGTGGTCGATTTTCTTCCTGACACTCACCCTTCTTCACGCCCCATGCTGGACGCTGGACTAAGTGTTTGACTTATGTAATTTTGTGAGTCAGCAAACTTTTTTCATAAAGCGCCAGATAGCAAATATTATAGGCTTGGTGGGCCACACAGACTCTGTCTCAACTATCCTTCTCGACCAATATTTCGTAGGAGTCTCTATATGCAAGCCCAGGAGCCTGTCCATGCGCCGGTAAAAAAGTCTTTACGGATGCTTAAATTAGAATTTCATATCATCCGGCATCACAAAATGTCATTCTTCTTTTGGTTTATTTTTCAAGTGTTAAAAAAAAAATGCAAAAAACCACTTTCAACTCCCAGGCTGTATGGACAGGTGGCAGGATTGTTTGACCCAAAGGCCATAGTTTGATGACAACATATAACTCATATAAGGCAGGTTGTGTTGTCACCCATTTTATTTTATTCTTCTATTTTATTATTTTATTTTATTTTTGTACTGGGAATTAGACCCAGAGGTGTTCTGCTTCTGAGCTACATCCCCAGCCCTATTTTATTCTTTAGTTTGAAACTGGGTCTTGCTAAGTTGCTGAGGCTGTCCTGGAACCTGAGATCCTCCTGTGTCAGCCTCCCAAGTACTAGGCTGACAGGCAGGCACCGCTGTGACCAGCTATTAGACCCATTTTACAGAGGAGGAAATCGAGTCCCAGAGAAGCTAAGGAATTTGTGTAGAGTCATAAACCAGGCAGTTGGGCTCTGGATTCAGCTAGAATCTTCACCCTGTGGGCACGGAACCTTCACTTGGAAGAAGCCTGACTTTAGATACAGGGGGGAAACTGAGGCCCGGAGAGGAGATGGAGGGTGCTGCCTGCCCCGATCACACAGGGAGATAGAAGCAGAGAGCCCTGCGGGACCCGCTGACCCTGCCCGGGTCTGTCCTTCCCCACCATGCAGCCTCCTCATTTATTCCAAATAATTATCATCTGTGAAGCAGACCTGGGCATGCCGGCGTGGGAGGCAGAGGTGGGCGCGGGGCGAGAGGCAGGAGCCGGCATGGGCAGCAGGGCCACCCGCCCACACGCGTCCGTCTGCACGGCCTCTCGCATTTCCTGCGATGTCCACCTGCTTTTATGAATATAAGTGGATTTGTAACAAGCATTGCAGCTGCATATGAGGCATTCAGACATGGAGACAATTTTACTAGATAATAGACTATCATGCAGGATACAATTTAAATTAAAAAATGCAATTTTCACCTTGAAATGAACAAATGATTACAATTTCTATACAAATTAAGGCATTCAGCCTCTCTTTCAGTAGTGGCACCAGCCCATGAAATATGACATAATTACCATGAAATACATTTTCAAATATTTTGATTTTTGTCCGCCGCTTTTTAAAAAACATAGGCCGCCTTCTAGGTCTCCGAGTGTGTGTTGGCATTTCCCACCTTCTGGGAAAAACACATTAAAAAGAAAAGCCAAAGTCCCCGAAGATCAAGCTGCCCCCTCCTCCTCCCTGCCCTCCCCACCTCCCCTCTCCTCACCCCTCAGAGTTC
>PVLC010000250.1:127223-251594 GCA_004027655.1 Graphiurus murinus
GGCACAGAGATAAAATTGAAAAAAGGCAGACTGGAGGAGAGGGGACGCAGGCGACCCACTCCAAAGCCTGAGATTTATCTAAGTTGCCACGCTTATCTGCAGAATCCCATCTGTTGGTTATCTCCAGCCAGCCACTCCAACCGCCTTCCCGCTCCCCTCTGGAAATCGCCCCCCCGGCCCCCCCTCTCCCCCTACCCAAGCGTCCCCCCTCTTATTTTCTAATTATTTTCCCATTCTGTTGTCTCTTTGTAGCTGGAGACCAGAGGAAGAGCAGCCACTATTTGTGCCTCGATTTGGCCCCGTGGAACTTTGAGGTTCAGCAGGACTGGATGGGGAGGCGAGGCGGGCAGTGGACTGAGCCCCCTGCATAGGGTCCTCTGTGCATCGCCAAGATGGGTGACATTGGGGAAGGTCGTTCTTACCCTGGCCCTCCTCCTCCCCCCCCCCCCGTGTCTGATGCCTGCCATCTTGAGCATGCCGTCCCTTTGGTCTGAGCTGGGAGCGGGTGGGTCTCTTGGGCCAACAGACCTGGTGTGCAACGCACCTCAAAACAGACCTTGGCCTTCTCCCTTGGGTCTCGGTCTTGGTGCTGAGCTTCCTGCCCGGATCCAGGATCTGCCGGGCAGGCTTCACCCCTCCCAGTTCCCCAGAGATGGCCCTCAGGACCTGGCTGAGTCTGCGGCTGGTCCTGCTGTCCCTCCTTAGTGAGTCTTCTGGCTCTTCCTCAGGCTGGTACTGGGCTAGTGTAGTCCCGCCCCAGTCTCTTCTACTTCTACTTCAACTTGACTGTCTTCCTGTGTGTGTGTGTGTGTGTTACTGGGGGTTAAACCCAGAAACAATCTACTTCTGAGTTACACCCCCAGACCTTATTTTTTTGTTTTGTTTTGTTTTGAAACAGGGTCTCACTGGATTGCTGAGAGTTTCACTACATTGCTAAGGCTGTCCTCCAAGCTGCAATCCTCCTGTCTCAGCCTCCCAAGTAACTGGGACTATAGACGTGTACCATCACGCCCCATTCTCACCTTCGCTTGGAGTCATAAAGGAACAAGAGGAGAAGTCCTGGTCAAATATGACGCTTCGTTAGTACCTTCTTGCTTTCTTTAGCCCATTTGCTTTTGTTTTCTAAGCATTTTGCCTGCTAAACTTGGTCTCATCTTGCTATGCCTTGTAGGAAGGATCTCGCTGAAAGGAACACACCAGCATGTTACAGGGGAAACACCGAGGATTCTAGACCAGGTAGGGCGTTGGGAAAGCTGTTCTACCCACTGTTGTCATCCAGCTGCTTTGTGGGGATCTGTGAACTTGGAACAGACCCTTTCCCTCTGACCCCATCTCCCCTACTTCCCAAACTCCCCGCCCCCACCCCCGAACCCTCCTGAACCCAGGCTCAGGTGAAGACAGGCTCACATTCTAGCTCAGAAAGTGAAACAGATCAAATTATATTTTTATGTATATACAAACATGTTGCCATGAAACCCACCATTCAGTATAATAAATATACACGGATAAAAAATAAAAATAAGCTGGGCACAGTGGTGCATGCCTGTAATCCCAGTACTCAGGAGGCTGAGACAGGAGGATCTCAGGTTCAAAGCCAGCCTCAGCAATTTATCAAGACCCTCAGCAATCTAGGAAGACCCTGTTTCAAAATAAAAAAAGATAGGGGTTGAGGGTATAACTCAGAGGTAGAATGCCCCCAGTACTACAGAATGAATGAATGAATGAATGAATGACATAAATAAATAAAAATAGCAAAATGTGTAAGAATAAGCCACATATGCTTTTTTTTTTTTTTTTTTTTTTTTTTTTTTTTGCAGGACCGGGGATTGAACCCAGGGGCATTCTACCTCTGAGCTACACCCCCAGCCCTATTTTTTATTCTTTATTTTGAAACAAGGTCTCACTAAATTGCTGAGGGCCTCACTAAGTAACTGAGGCTGGCCGAAAGCCCGGATCCTCCGGTCTCAGCCTCCCAAATACTGGGATTACAAGAGTGCATCACCACGCCTGGCTCACATATACTTTTGAAATGTTATTAAAGCACTGGCTGCTATAAAGAACAAAATAAGAACCAAGTGCGGTGGCATATGCCTGTAATGCCAGTATTTGGGAGGCTGAGACAGGATTGCAGGTTTGAGGTTAGCCTCAGCAACTTTGTGAGACCCTGTCTCAAAATAAAAAATAAAAAGAGCTGGTGGTGCAGCTCAGAGGTAGAATGCCCTGGGTTCAATTTCCAGTAGCAACCCGTCCCCCACCACACACATACACCCCCCCCACACACACACAGGGTAAAACAGTATGTCCTAGTAGAAAAATAACATGTTTTAAGGATCAAATATTTAGAATTTCATAATCTAATCTCTGTCTTTGAGCTTGGCCTAATCAACTGATCTCTGTGCCTCAGTTTCCCCATTTATAAGATGGAAGTAATGATACCTCTGCATGGAGGCTTTAAGAAGTAACTTTGACAAAATGTGACAGGCCTTCAGCAAGCCAGAGCTTCCCTTCCTGTGCTCTGACTCCCAGATTGCTGAGGTGTTTTGAAGTCTTAAAAAAGATTCTCCCTACCAGGCATGGTGACACACGCCTGTAATCTCAATACTTGGGAGGCTGAGACAGGAGGATCACAGGTTTGAGGACAGCTTCAGCAAGTAGTGAGACTCTCAGCAACCTAGCAAGACCCACTTTCAAAACAAAAGTTAAAATAGGGCTGGAGATGTAGCTCAGAAGTAAAATACCCCTGGGTTCAATCCCCAGTAAAAAATAAAGTCTCTCCCAGTTTATGAAGAAAAGTCCAAGGCCCAAATGTCCATCACTTTTAAACTTATTGTTTTGTTTTGATTGCAGCATTGGGGGCTGAGCCCAGGGGCATTCTACCTCTGAGCTACATCCCCAGCCCTATTTTATTTTTTATTTCGAAACAGAGCCTCAGCTAAATTGCTGAACTTGGCCTCAAACCTGTGATCCTCCTGTCTCAGCCTCCCAAGAACTAAGGTTACAAGTGTGTGCCACCACACCCATCTGCTTGTTGGTGTTTGGGATAAGTCAAGTTTCTGCCTCTGTAGCAGACACAGGGTATTGAAAGACGAATGTGTGCGCATCCAGGGAGAGGGGGTGGGAGTTGAGGAGAAGCCAGGAGGAGAGAGACGAGAGGCCCCTGGGCAATTCCCAGCCTCTCTCCCTCGCATCAGCGATCACAGCCACGGGGCTCAGAGTCTTTATCTCCTTAATCCTCACAATATCATGAGGTTCATATCAACCTAATTTAACAAGTGGAAAAGGGAAGTCACAGAGAGGTCACATCACTTGCCCAAGATCACACAGCCAGGTACTGGCAGAGTTGGGATTTGAACCCAGGCTTTCTGGATCTAAAACACTGCTCTACCCCTCCATGTTCTAGGTAGACCAGATGGCCATATTTCTCCGACTCTTTATTATCTTAGTAAAAAGGTATGATTTAATAAGATTTGGCCTGGGAACCACAGGCAGGTTGACGCTAGCAGGTTAAGTATGAAATGTGCATGTTTAGCTCTGCTCCAAAGCAGAGCTCACTGATCAGAAGCGCAGGAGGCCAGGCGCCAGGCCCAGGGCACTCTGGTCAGAACACAGCCCAGGGAGCAGCCGAGCCCAGAGACGGGGAGAGAGGTCAGACTCCACGCCTGCTTCTGCAAAGCCCCCAGAGTGGCCTGGGCAGCTCGCTTTACATACCTGGGACTCTGCATCCTCACCTGCTAGATGAAGGGACTGATCTGAAATCAATGGTCTACCCCTCCAAGGACAAGAGAAAGGAACTGTGGGTATCCACACCCAGGACACTCAAGGTGGGCAAATGACCCCAAACGGCCTACCCCAAACCAACCTCTATTTAAATGGGTGTGTGTGTGTGTGTGTGTGTGTGTGTGTGTGTGTGTGTGTGGTGCTGGGAATGGAACCCAGGGTCTCGTGTACGCTCAGCAAGCACTCTACCACTGAGCTACACCTCGGACCAAAATGGTCAACATTTTTTAGTCTTATAATTATATGCACACCAAGCCAGGCATGATGGCACATACCTGTAATTCCAGTACTTGGGAGGCTAAGACAGGAGGATTGCAGGTTCAAGGCCAGCCTCAGCAATTTGGTGAGGCCCTCAGCAATTTAGCAAGACCCTGTTTCAAAATTTAAAAAAAAAATAGGGCCAGAGGTGTAAGTCAGAGTTAGACGGTGACTGGGTTCAAAACACAGTACCACAAAACAACAACAACAACGACGACGATGATGATGATAATATAATAAATGCAAACTTTACATTTTGTTCCCAAAGTATAAAAATGGTTCCAGTTCAGTTCTGAAATTTCCCCTTCAAAAAAAATTGGTTTTTGGTACTGGGGATTAAGTTCAGGGGTATTATACCTCCAAGCTATACTCTCTGCCCTTTATTATATTTTATTTTAAAACAGGGTCTCAGCCAGGCATGGTGGCACATGCTTGTAATCTCAGTATTTGGAAGGCTGAGACAGGAGGATCTAAGGTTTGCAGGCAGCCTTAGCTACTTAGTGAGGCCCTCTGCAACTTAGCGAGACTTTATTTCAAAATAAAGAATAAAAAATAGGGCTGGGGGTGTAGCTCAAAGGTAGAATGCCACTGGGTTCAATCTCCAGTCCCGCAAAAAATAAATAAATAAAATAAAATAAAACAGGGTCTCACCAAGTGGCCGAGGATCTTGCTAAATTACTGAGGCTGGCCTCAAATCTGCAATCCTCCTGTCTCAGCCTCCTAAGTACTGGGTTACAGGTATGAGCCACTGCAAGCAGCTTCCCCTTCACAATTCTATCTCAAATAATTTCTTCTGACCCTCAGAAGAATTACACCATCTATTTTCTGTGGCTTTTTATGTCTTCAGGCCCAGCAAAAGGCTAATTCCTCTTTGTAGTCCTCGGAAGAAAGTTCTTCCAGTGTAACATTCTGTCCATTATTGTAAACTCCTTTCACTCTCGCCAAGTTGTATCAACCTCTTACCACTGCAACCTTTGAGATGACGTTACTGTAACTGTAACGCCCCAACACTGCCCATCGCTCTGGTCCACGCTGAAGCCCTCCCATCTTCAGTCCACCAGTTTCCAGTGTCTGCTTCTAAGTCACAGACAGGAAGGTGTGCAGACCCTGCTGTCCCCAAGCCCAGGGATCCCTCAGGAGCCCTACCCTGCAGCCCTACCCTGGGAAATTCCAGCCCCTCTCCTACCTGCATGGCCACAGGCTTTCAACATAGTTAGGACACTTGGTCATCCTGCAAATGGGACAAAATGACTGCCATGGGAGTTGTGTGCGGTCCTCTCATGCTGCAATGACAATTTGATAATGATTGCTAGAGCCGGTATTTGCTGGGCGCTTGCTAGGGCTTCTGCATGCGACCTATAGGTGAGTCCTCACAGCTACCTTCCAGCCTACTGTCATCGTTCCCGAAGTGCAGACAAGAAAACTGAGACTCTGGGACGTCCGATGACTTGCCCAAGGCCCCCAGTCTATCAGGGAGAGAGACAGGATTTTAACCCGTGGCTGTTGGGTCCCAGCTCAGTGTAGATCAGACTGTGGTGGGCGAGGAACTGACTCCTGAGCTGGATGTGGAATTAATTAAATATTTATCGAGCGAAGGACTGAGTGAGCAGAGTCAACAACCAACATTCGGATGGGTGAAGGGCGAACCCTCTTTTAAAGACAGCTGGTGCTTAGAGTGGCTAAGGTATTTCCCAGGATCACACAGCTACCGAGCGGCAGGCATGGGTGGTGGCTGGGAGTGGCTGGAACCCAGGTGTGCAGGCATAGGTGACCTCTCCGTCCTCCACCATGCTGCCTCTACGTGGAGGCTGCCCGGCCCTGGCAGGCATGCTGGACACCTTGGAAAGTCCTTTGCATTGGCTGCTGATGCCCTTGGACTTGGGGACCCTGGAGATGCTTTCAGGGAAATGAATGTGAAATCTGTGTCTCCTAGCTGAGAGCCCTGTCTGTTACAAAGTCAGGATTTGCTGAACCACATATTACAATAAAGCTGATTACAGGTGATGGGGTGGGGTGGGGTGGAAACCACGATGCTTGAACATTTTTATATTCGTTGGTCGAGGGATTCCACTCCTGACCTCGGGGAACATCTTCCCTGAGGAGGAGAAGGAGGAGGGCAAATCTCTCTCCATGGGGATGCCGGGGGTAGTGACATAAAATGAAAACAACACAAAGGTTCGACGTAAACAGCAGGATGATGACAGAAGTCGGTATTCCGCTTAGTGAGGTGGCTTTGCAGTCACTACTTGACACGTGTATGACATTTGTGGCGACACGGGGAAGAGTGACATTCCAGCAATGCGTCAAGTAGCCTAGGAGAGCAAGCCGACTCTGCAATATGACGTCACAGATGTCCAGGTGCCCAGAGGTGGACTCGAGGAGATGCCGTGGACAAGAGGACGACAGTGGCCTTGGGGAGAGGAACCCTGGCTTTTCTTCTTCGTCTCCAAATAGCTGCGCGGTGACTCTGCTGACTAGAAACTCGTTCAACAGGAAAAGTCGGAGAAGGAATGAACACAAGAAGGAAAACATCCTGTTCTTGCTGATGACCTCTTGTTGATGTCATTCCCCAAGAAAAGCAGAAGTCGTCCCTGTGGGAGAAAGGAAAACGGAGGAAAGGGGTTTTACCCAAATTCCCGAAGCTTCAGCCTGAGTGTGCCCAGGGACTAGGAACCAAGGAGAGGCTCTAAGAGCAAGTCCTGGTCCCGGCTGCCTCTGGAACACGTTGAGAGGGCTTCCAGATGACTCGGTGACCCCTCGCCTCTCCCATCCCATGTGACAAGGGCGGGGTGAGGGGTTCTTACTGGCCCAGCCCTTTCTGCCCAATGTTTCAAGGGCACCATTTACAAGCCCTTGGCAGAGCTCCCTTTCTCGGTCCCTCCGTCCCTCTGTCCCTCCCTCCCTCCTTTCCTTCCTTCCTACCTTCCTTCCTTCCACCCTTCCTTCCTTCCTATACTCTGGATAAAACCCAGGGGCATTCTACCTCTGAGCTACACCCCCAGTCCTATATTATTTTCTTTATTTTGAAACAGGGCCTCACTGAGTTGCTCAGGGCCTTGCTAAGTTTCTGAGGCTGGCTGGCCTCAAACCTGCAATCCTCCTGCCTTAGCCAACCAAGTACTGGGATTACCGCTGTTCCCCACCATACCTGGCCAGCATGTTGATTTCTTTTTGTGCGTGTGTGGTACTGGGGATTGAATTCAGGGGTATTCTGCCTCTGAGCTATACCCTCAGCCCTATTTTAGTTTTTTATTTTGAAACAGGGTCTCACTGAGTTGCTAAGGACCTCACTAAATTGCTGAGGCTGGCCTTGAGCTTGCAATCCTCTTGTCTCAGCCTCCCAAGTACTGGGATTGCTGGCATGTGCCAGTAGACCCAGCCAGCATGGTTATTACTACATAGAAGATTCTAGTTTTAGCAGGGCGCGTGTGTCACAGCCCCAGCGATCCTCACACAGGGGCACAAAACCGGGCAACAATACTATGTTTATAACTAATGTCATTTGTTCTATTGTTCAAGTATCTACGAAGTACTAGACGCAGAGCTGAGACCTTGACCTGTGTTACCTTACTTAATCCTGGCAACATCTAAGGAGGAAGGTGCTGGGATGGTTGCCTTGGAGACGAGCACACTGAGGGCCTCTGGCTGGTAGCTCCCAGGGACCCGGGGCAGAGCTGCCACTAAAGCCTGGTCTCTCTAGGGCTGGGGACGCAGCTCCGTGGAGGTCAGGAACGTGCACATGCTGTGCCCCAGGACCCCACACGGCTCCGAGAGACGGAAGGTTCATGTCATGATGCCCGTCAAAGGAATAAAGTCCATATATATATATATATATATATATATTTTTTTTTTTTTTTTTGCGGTACTGGGGATTGAACTCAGGGGCATTCTACCTCCGAGCTACACCCCCAGCCCTATTTTTTATTCTTTATTTTGAAACCGAGTCTCACTAAGTTGCAGAGGGCCTCACTAGGTAGCTGAGGTTGGCCGCGAACCTGGATTCTCCGGTCTCAGCCTCCCGAATGCTGGGATTACAAGCGTACGCCACCACGCCCGGCCCCTTTTTTATTTTTAGTGTGGCAGTAGGGATTGAACCTAGGGGCATTCTGCCTCTAAGCTATACCCCCAGCCCTATTTTTTTTTAAAACAGGGTCTCACTAAGTTGCCTCATACCTGCGATCCTCCTGTCTCAACCTCCCAGGTTCTCTCTCTCTGTCTCTCTCTCTTTTTTTTTTTTTTTTGCTGTACCAGGGATTGAACCCAGGGGCATTCTACCTCCGAGCTATACCCCCAGCCCTATTTTTTATTCTTTATTTTGAAACAGGGTCTCACTAAGTTGCAGAGAACCTCACTAAGTAGCTGAGTCTGGCCGCGAACCTGAGATCTTCTTGTCTCAGCCTCACAAGTACTGGGATTACCAGTTTGTGCCACCATGCCCGGCTGCTCTTTCATTCTTAATCATGGAAAGACCTCCAAGATATCCAGGAAAGCTAAAAAAATAAAATAAATTTTAAAAATAAAGCCCCACACATCACCATGTGTATATAAAAGGGAAAAATGACTCTGTGTTTGCTCGTGTACGTGTTTGAACCAGTCTCTGGAAGCTATGTAAGATGCTGGTAGCGTGGGCTGCCTTGAGGGAAGGGGACAGGGGAGGTGCCTTTGTCCTTCTGAATTTCTAATCATGTGAATGTATTATATTAAATATATAAAATTTACGAACTTTAAAAATTGAAGGAAAACAAAGAACACATTGCCTTTGAAAGTCCAGCCAAACCGGAAGCCGCCAGCCAGTCCTGCGCCCCTGAGAACGGGCTCCGAGGGCCTCTCCTGAGTGAGTCCCCCTTAGACCCGGGTTTCCTCTCCTGAATGGCTGGTTTTGCACCAGGAACCCCAGCTAGTGAGAGTCCTGGGGTTCTAAGTGCAGGGAGGTACTTGATGTTTGAGATTTGAACTAGGAAAAGACAGAAGCAAGTTCAAACATATTTGACTAAGAAAAAAAAAATTGTGATAGAGGACTTCAGCCGAGTGTGGTGGTGCATGCCTATAATCCCAGTACTTGGAGGCTGAAACAGGAGGATCTCAGGTTTGAAGTCAGCCTCAGCAACTTAGCAAGACTCTCAACAACCTGGGAAGAGACTGTTTCAAAATGAAAAGTAAAAAGGGCTGGGGGTGTAGCTCTGAGGTACAATACCCCTGGGTTCCATCCTCGGTATCAAACTAAAAATAAAAAATAAAATGGGACTTCATTCATTCGACAGGCGTGATGTGAGGAGCCCTTTATATCTCGGAGCTGTGTGGGGTCCTGGGGTGCAACAGGTAAGAGCACATTCAGATTCCCGACCTCCAGGCTCACATTCTGGTCAGTGGAGACAGACAGTAAGCAACTGAACACGTAAATATTGAAAACAGCCAGGCGTGGTGGCACACGCTTGTAATCCCAGCATTCGGGAGGCTGAGACCGGAGGATCCGGGTTCGTGGCCAGCCTCAGCTACCTAGTGGGGCACTCTGCAACTTAGTAAGACTCGGTTTCAAAATAAAGAATAAAAAATAAGGCTGGGGGTATAGCTCGGAGGTAGAATGCCCCTGAGTTCAACTCCCAGTACCGCAAAAAAAAAAAACAAAAAAAAAAAAACAAAAACTACAAAAATATTGGAAACAGTGGTTGCAGCTTGTGCTAAGCCCAGGGAAGGAGCAGAGGGCTCTGAGAGGGGAGAACAGGGTGGCACTAAGTGGCTCCAGGGAGACTGTATTTGCACATCCACCCGGATGCTTGGGAAAGGCACGCCAGGCAGCAGCAGTGGCAAGTGCAAAGGCCCTGAGGCAGTTTCCCCGAGTGGGAGATGGGAGCTTCAGGGTGAGGACACGGAACTCGGCGGAGGTCTCAGCAAGTTCAACCTCTGGCACCTTAAATTCCTCCCTGGAGACAATGATAGTGGCTACCAAGGCCCCAGGTCTACCGGGGGTCAGGTGTCACGCTGAGCCCTCCCCCGCCTGTCCTCCTTCCTTAGCCACATCAATAATTCTCAAAGCAGCTCTCACCAGCAGCTGCGTCACCTGGGAACTTGTCCTAGAGGCCACAGGGAGCCTCCCTCATGCTCCCCGGTGTCAAGAATAAGCAGCTTTTGCCAGGAATCTGCAAGGTCCCTACTGGCAGGTTCCCAGCCCGTGGGGTCTCAGGTCAACCTTTGGACAGGCTGGTGCCAGACCCACCTCTTTATAAGTGGGCAGATGTCCTACAGCCGGAACAGGACACTCCAACTCCTTTATGATCTAGGGAAATCAAGCGACTTAAAGAGCAAATAGCCTGCTGGGTGCAGTGGTACACACCTGTCATCCCACTACTTGGGAGGCTGAGACAGGAAGATCGCAAGTTCCAGGCCAGCCTCATCAAGTAACTTAGTGAGACTCTCAGCAATTTAGTGAGACCATATTTCAAAATAAAAAGATAAAAAGAGTTGGGGGGGGGGTGCAGCTTGGAGATAGAATGCCCCTGGGGTCCATCCCCAGTAGAAAAAAATTACTTCATTAATTAAAGCGCAGAGAGCCTGGGTTTGGTTCCCAGCTTGGCCACTTATCAGCTTTTCATTTTCAGATAAGCTCCTTAAACACTCTCGGTGCATTCGTTTCTTCTCTTTAGAACTCAGATAATAGCCGGGCGTGGTGGTGCACGCTTGTAATCCCAGCATTTGGGAGGCTGAAACCAAAGGATCCGGGTTCGAGGCCAGCCTCAGCTACCTAGTGAGGCACTCCACAACTTAGGGGAGATCCTGTTTCAAAATAAAGAATGAAAAATAGGGCTGGGGGTGTAGCTCAGAGGTAGAATGCCCCTGAGTTCAATCCCCAGTACCGCAAAAAACAACAACAACAAAAAAAAAAACAAAAAAAAAACTCAGATAATAATAGTGACTTCTGGGATGGTGGCTGGAATTAAAGGTGTTAAAACAGGTAAAGAGTGGAGAACAACACCTGCCACGTAGCTTCGTGTTAGAAGTGGTGGCTCTGGGCCCTGCCCACCCAGACCCTCAACCTCTTTCCCTCCGAGGACCCCAGACACCAGACAGGCTGGGCCCCCCGAGTCCTCGAACCTGCCATTCTCTCTGGTGCCCACACTGTGGCCTCCCCTGGACGGCCTCTTCCTGTTCACCTAGAAAGGCCCTGCCGGCCCATCCTGCCCCGAGTCACGCCAGGTGGGCTCGGCCCTCCCCGCAGCCCTGCTCCCCTCCTGGGAGGCAAGTTCCTTGAAAGCGGAGTCTGAGACTTATTTACCTCCATATCTGGGTCTGAGTCTTCATGAGTGTTTCAGAAAAGTGTACGGAACAAAAATTAGGAGTGAATTTTTTCAAAATCAACTGGAGTCACAGGGACTGGTGAATACAGGTCTTTTCGACATAACAGACGACATGTCGAAATGGCAGAAAATTCTGTCCAGTTCCATCCTGTGTACTGACCGTCCCCGCGCTGTGTTTTGTTCATCCACGCAGCTCATGGAGAGCTTTGGGGAGAGAGACCTGCCAGGATGCCAGGGCCAGACCGAGGCGGGCAACACGTGGCTTGTCAGAATGATTACTGAAAGGATGGATTGGAGGGTTAATTGTGTATAAAAACAAATAAAAGAGCCCCCTAAAAGTACTGGAAGGTACCACCCCCACCTCCACTGGGGTCCCCCCCCAACCCCGCTGAGTCTGCAGGGGGCTCGGGAGGCCTGGGCTCTGTTCCCGCCATCCAGGCCCTGGACCTCCACCCTTGTCTGCGGAGCATGGGCCACGGCTTGGTGTCAGGTGAGCTCTGGTGCTGTGACAAGAGTCAGCAGGCCTGGGGGTGCCACAGCCAGTTGGGGGGCCACGGGGGAAGGAGGCAGCCAAAGGTCATGGGATGGAAGGCAAGATCAGGATGGAGAGTCTTCTGAACGTCATTCGGGATATGTTTGTGGAGCATTTACTGGGCCGTAGGAGCTTGGTGGGGACTCAAAGACTTCAGCTTTAGAGGGAGAAACCGAGGCCACGTGGGTGTTGGGGGACAAGGGGAGCCGCCCGTCATCTGCCAGTTCTCCCTGAGACCCTGGTGGAAGGCTCCATCATCCCATCTCACAGACGAGGAAACTGAGGTTCTGAGCGGCTTGCCTCGCCCACTTCCTGTGCTAAGTTTGATCACTGTGGTCTGGGAGCCTCGAAGTGAGCTCCAGGTCAGCTCGGCAGACAAGGAGGACCAGGCTCTGGGATGTCCACACAGCAGCACGCCTGGGAGTTTCCTCCTCAGTGGGGAGGCTTTCCGGAGGGCTCCCGGGCCGGGGTGCGCCTGCTTATCCTGCCACTGACCCTGGACACCAGGCCTCAGGCCCCGTTCCTGTCCTCTATCTCAGCAGCCCTGCCTGCCCCGGTCGGGCCCCCTGACTGTCACGGATTATCCCAGGGACCCTGGGGACAGGGGAGGGAACATCTGGATCCTGTTAGGGGCCTGGCTGGGGGTACGGGGGTGGGGATGCTAAGCCAGCAGAGTAAGGCACCTAAATAAGTTTCAGAACCTGGCAGAGCCCTAGCGGGGAGGGCCAGGGGCGGAGGGGCCACGGGGATCCGGGCGGGGCAGGAAGGCGGGATCAGAACAGGCCAGGGGACCCTTCCTGAGCCGCTGGGGCCAGGCTGGGCCAGGATTATGGAATTAGTTCAGGAGGCCAAAGCTGGGCAAGGGCTGGCGAAGGTGGCCCCAGGCTGTGGCCCAGCCAGGCTCTGTCTCCCCCTCCCTCGGGACACTGGGCACTGGGGGGTTAGTGGGAATATGGTTTGGTTTAGGGGCCCGGCCTGCAGAACAGGACAAATCAAATTCAGCTTGAAATTCCAGACCGGTCACGGCGGCCCAGGTGAAGGCTGAGACCAGAGTCCATGGGGCGGCAGGGAGGGGCCACGGGGGACCCGGAGCTCTGGGGGGTTTGCTGCCGTGCAGGGTGTTTCCCAGCATGCCCCGCTCTGCACCAGGGGCCAGGAGGACCAGGAGCAGGAAGCCCACAGTGGCCACCGTTTCCAAACCGTCCCTGGGCCCTGAGAAACTCCGGCACTCTTAAACATTCTGCAAGGTGGGTAGGTAACTGTGCATGGGCCAGGTAAGGAGAAGGGGCAAAGGAGCAGCATCCTGGGGGGGGGCAGAGGCTCAAGTGGAGAGAGGATGAGGCAGGGAGAGGGAGAAAGGCGTTCCAGGCCGGAGTCGGGTGGATCCTGCAGGACAGTGGAGGGCCCATGTCAGGCAGTGTTAGGATTTCAATTGGAAGCCAGGTACTGTGACGCAAGCCTGTACTCCCAGTATTTGGGAGGCCAAGACAGGAGGATCACAGGTTCAAGGCCAGCCTCTGCAATTTAGGGAAGCCCTGTTTCAAAATATAAAATAAAAAGTAAAAATGGCTGGAGTGATAGGTCAGAGGTTGAATGTCCCTGTGGAGGAGGAGGAGGAGGAGGAGGAGGAGGAATAATAGTAATAATGATGATGATGATAGATTGGACAGGAAGATGGAGGACTGTTTGTACCGGGCTTTGAATGCCAGGCTAAATGCTGTAGACTTTGTCTCAGGGGCAGTAGAGAGCCCTTGAAGGTTCCTGAGGATGGCATCGATGTAGCTAGAGAGTGTTATTAGAAGAATCATCAGGATAACTCTCTCACAAAATGGGAAGAAAGAGTGGACATAGGGAGGCAGGCAGGAAAGGCCCTCACCAAATAGGCTCCAGGACAGATGTGCCATGGGGGAGGAAATAAAATAGTAATTCTTGTAATTATAGATTAATGTTTACTGAACACTTCCAGGTGCAGGGCCTGGTCCTGAGCACGTGCTGGGAAGTAGCATTATGGTCCCCATTTAATGAACAAAGACTCTGAGAGGCAGAGGGGCCACGGGCCGAAGGTCACGGAGCTGGGGGTGGGATCAAGGTCCTTTACTCCCCAAGGGTGTATTCTCCCCAGACTGCGCCCCCAGCCCCCGTACGCGGTGCAGAAGGCCAGGCCAGGCCGGAGCTGGCGCGCTCTAGACCACAAACATGGGCGCCTGACAGGGCAGGGCTGGACCCCAGGGCCCTGCCGCCTCGATCCCCTCCTCCCCAAGCCTCCCTGGGCTCTCAGGCCTGGGCGAGGACAAGCCTTGCACAGCCACTGCGTAAGAGAAGCCTCGTGCCCAGAACAAGTGGATACGGAGGGGAGCAAGAGGACAGGAGACATTTACCCCCCCTTCAATCCTTAATCTAGCAAGACTTCCTCACCAAGGCGGAATTTCAGGGACAAGAAGTGGACGTGGGGTGGGGGGAAGGGAGGCCAAGCCATGTCACAGTTAACGTCAGGAGCTTTGGAACCAGAACGACCCTTGTGCCTTCTGTGTGACCTTGGACAATAACCCCTCTGAGCCCCTGTGTCCTTGCCTGTAAAATAGAAATCCCCTTCTCTGGATTTTTGTGAGCATTATATAAAGTAATAAATGCAAAATACTTAGCCCCAAGACGGTACATTGTAGGTATTTAATAAATAATCATCAGGGCAGAGCCTGGGGACTCATCCCAGTGACCGTGTGACACCGGGGGGGGGGGGGGGGGGCACCAGCAGCCAGCTCTGAGTTCTGCAGGGAGCGCTGCATTCCAGAGGGCATGTGGTGGCAGCCCCAGTCACCCAGGCAGGTGTGTGCTGTCAGGTATGTGTGTCTGCCACCTTGGCCCAATGGGGCTGCAAGTATTCCAGTACTTGCATCTGTGTCCCAGGTCAGTGCTTCTCAGAGGCCAGGGTGAGAGTTAAAATGGCAATGGTGGTAGTGGGGGCGGTGACAGGAGGGAAGGCAGAAGCAGGGGCAGGGGAGGCGATAAGGTAAGAGCTGGGGACAGGGGAGCCCCCAGATAAGGTCACTGTGGAGCTTAACCTGGGTCCTGCCACCCCCGCATTTTATAAAAAGCCACATTTTGCATCTGAATAAAAGCCCAATCAATCGTGTGCCCTCTTCTAAAAGCGTCACACACATGGGCCCATTGGTCTTCCCATATCCCTATGGGGGGGTGTGGTATCAGTGGCCCATCTTACAGATGAAAAAACTGAGGCACAGAGAGGCCAAGCGGCTTGCCCACAGCCCCACAGCTGTAAGCAGCAGACCCCGGGCTGGAGCCAGGACCTGTGCGACCACAGGGCCCAATCGCCCCGCCTCCCAGAGCTGCCACCCGGGCCCTGGCTCATCCACCCACACCGACTTGGAGTGAAGCCGAAGAGGGTCTCGGGATATCCAGTGGATTTCCAGAAGGACAGGTGGGGTGGCTTGTGGACAGAGTCTCAACACTGTCCTCTTTGTGACACCCACAGGAAAGA
Source organism: Graphiurus murinus (assembly GCA_004027655.1). Taxonomy (NCBI): domain Eukaryota; kingdom Metazoa; phylum Chordata; class Mammalia; order Rodentia; family Gliridae; genus Graphiurus; species Graphiurus murinus. The sequence continues at coordinate 142,579 of PVLC010000250.1, forward strand.
TGCATGTTTTTGTTTTGTTTTTCGGTACTGAGGATTGAACCCAGGGGCATTCTACCTCCGAGCTACATCCCCGGCCCTATTTTTTATTCTTTATTTTGAAACAGGGTCTCACTAAGTTGCAGAGGGCCTCACTAAGTTGCTGAGGCTGACTACAAACCGGTATCCTCCAGTCTCAGTTTCCCAAGTACTGGGATTACAAGCGTGCGCCTCCACGCCTGGCTGGGATGGTATGTTTTTTAATAGCCTACCCGCTAAAGCCAGACAGTTTGTGTTCAAATCCCCCCTCTGTTATTCACTGCTGGGTGTCCCTGAGCCAGCGGCCTGGTTTCTCTGTGCCTCCGTTTCCCCACCTGAGGAAGTGGGGTTCATGAACATACCAGCCTCTCAGAGGTGTCCTGGGGCCACATTTTTAAATGTCTTAATGTTTGCAATGTGCTTCTGCTAGTGTCAATCAGATGGAGAGCAGCAAACAGGGGTGTCCAGACCAGGTCCCAGCGGGCGGGCCTTGACACTCAAGACTGCGTGGTTAGCCGGGCGTGGTGGTGCACGCTTGTAATCCCAGCATTCGGGAGGCTGAGACCGGAGGACCCGGGTTCACAGCCAACCTCAGCTACCTAGTGAGGCACTCTGCAACTTAGTGAGACCCTGTTTCAAAATAAAGAATAAAAAATAGGGCTGTGGGTATAGCTCGGAGGTAGAATGCCCCTGAGTTCAATCCCCGGTACCGCAAAAAAAAAAAAGACTGCATGGTTCTGGAAGGCAGAGGCCGCCGGGCTGGGGAAGAACCATGAGAGAGCCGAGCGACACAGGCAGTCACCTCAGTGTCGAAGCGACTCTACTCTCCTCCCACCAGGGAGCCATGCCCGCCTGCTGCCGCCCCCACCCGAGCCCAGGCCACCAAGGCCAGAGAGCCCAGGTGTAAGGGGACATGGACCCGGCTCGTAATGGGTCTCAGCTCCAGGTCAGGCGGCCAGCGGCCCAGCCTCCCTCAGGGGGACCGGGCTGATGCAACTGGCTTAGTGCAAGTGTTTGCTGAGCACCTATTGTGTACCAAGCACCGTGCTGGAGACCTGGCTGAAAACAAAGACCTGGCTCATGTAGCACACACGGACAACACACCAGGCAACCGTGTGAGATTCGCTTTAGTAACGGGGGTGTCGGCCAGCGCAGCCAAGAGAGGGTCAGGCTGCGGGGCTGGAGGGAAGAGAGGAGTTTTGTGTCAGAAGATTGCAAACATCGGGGAAGCAATTTCTAGAAAACAAACCCTTTTGGTCTTCCACTGAGCATTTGCTAATCGAAGGAACTGGGTTGAACAGATTCATGATATGTAGAGAAAGGGAATTCTTGCCAGGGATCATTTCATAGAATCGTGGACCACATGGGCTTTCCTGGGAACTTCCTCAAATGACTGTCCACTGGGGATGAGCTGGACCTGTCTGATTTAGGACAAAGCCCCCTTCCTTCCTTCCTTCCTTCCTTCCTTTCTTCCTTCCTTCTTTCTTTTTTTGGTGGTACTGAGTATTGAACCCAGGGGCATTCTACCTCTGAGCTACACCCCCAGCCTCATTTGTTTTTATTCTTTATTTTGAAACAAGGTGTCACTAAATTGCAGAAGGCCTCATTATAAGTAGCTGAGGCTGGCCACGAACCAACGATCCTCCTGTCTCAGCCTCCCAAGTACTGGGATGACAAGGCGGGCACCACCACGCCTGGCTCCCACCTCTCTAAGCCTCAGTTTCCCCAGCTGTAAAATGGGTCCCAAACCCTGCCTGGCAGAGTGGATGGCCAAGTTCAAGGAGACAGTCCAGACACAGCCTCCTCCCTGTCCCAACCCGGCCGGCTGTCCCTGTTCACTTAGTAGCACTGCCGAGCTCCTGCTGGATGCACCTCGAGGCAGGCGTTGCGATGCCTTGCTTCCCCGAATCTGCCACCTCTGTCACACACTGGGTGTCGGTGGCGGCCAGCCCTCGGCTGCAGGCAAGAAAGGGCAGCGGCTCCTTTAAGGCAGGCCCCAGCTGGGCCGTGTGGATATTGGAGCGGGGACGAGATTAGGTGGCGGAGGAGGCGAAGGCCCGGGCCAGATGTGCCTGAGCGAGGTCTTGTTATGTATTCATGAGCTGTGAGGAAAAGAAATAAAAAGATTCATTATCGCCCAAACTGTTACTAATGACACGTACCTGGAGCCCGTGCACCTCTGGAAATTTAATGCGACACACTCCGAGAGATGCATTCCCGGGCCCGGCGCCGCGGCCCGGCGGAGGACGACCCCTCCCGGCCCTTCCTCATTGCCATTCACTCGGGCGACATTTACAATTCTTCTGCCATTATGTCCGACCAGGGCCTCTGAGCCTCTGTCATGACCTGCACATTAGCTGAAAATTGGAAATTCCACAGCGTGGCCGTGGTCGCGGCAGCGGGGACGCGGCGGGGTGCCGGGGCCCAAGGTGCACTCTGAGCCAGGGTGCTGAAGGGCTGGGCATGGGAACCAGAGGAGGGACAGGGCAGCTGGCCTACGGGGTCCTGCTGGCCCCGATCCATCCCCAAGGGGTCACCCGCGGCTGCAGGGGTGGAGGTGAGAGCCCTCCACCCTGTTTACATCTCCTCGTCTTCCTTCTCACCAGCATCCTGCTTCCAAAGTCCCTCAGCCTCCTGCATGACTATGCTGGTCCTTTGTTCCCTCCAAAGGCTCAGAGAAAACGTTCCCAACCTCTCCACCAGAAACACCAACCCGTCTTTCCATGCAAGGTAACCTGAGTGCCAGGTGCGTCACGTAGACATGGGCTCCGTGGATTTTCGCCACTGCACCAGGAGGCTGGTTTCGCTGCATGCCCATTTTTCAGAGAAGGAGACCCAGGTTCAGAGGTTGAGGGACTTTGTCCAAGGTCAGGCGGTGGGGTAGGGGCGGCGCTGGGATTTGACCCAGGGCTGGAGTGATTCGGGACTTGGGCCTTATCCTAGCGCCACGTGGAAACTCGGAGAGCTGGCTCGGTTCCGCCCTGCGACCTTCTCAGGTGACCTCTGCCAGCCGTGACCAGACCCTCGGGATGGGCAGCTGTCCCAGGTGACCAGCTATGGACTCCTGTTTAGCGCATCTTCTCGGGAAAGAGGCGACTGCCTGCCTGTGGAGATGGCCACACCCGAGGCGGGTCACCAAGTACAAAGCTAAGAAGCCCTGGGGGGGGGGGTGTATCTGTCCCGTGTGGTCTGAGAGACGGAGCCTCAGGAACTGGGAGACACGGGGAAAATGGGTTCAGACTCTACCCTAGGAAGAGCGTTGAGGAGGAACGACAGATAAAACATAGTATTTCAAATAAATAAGGAGCTGGGCATGGTGGCGCACACCTGTAATCCCAGTACTTGGGAGGCCGAGCCAGGAGAAACTCAGATCTGAGGCTAGCCTCAGCAACTTAGCGATAACCTGTTTCCAAATAAAAAATGAAATAGGGCTGAAGGATATAGCTCAGGGTAGAATACCCCTGGGTTTAATCCCCAGTACCACACACACCACACACACACACACACACACACACACATACACACACAGATGAGGAATTTTTCAGTGGTATGTTACTCAATATGGAAAAAAACCCCACATAAATAAATAAAAAACTTTCAGTTTGCTGAGGCCACTGTATTGTTGGGCTTGTTTGTCCTAGTACCCTAGACAGTACCCCCCCCACACACACACACACCAATGCCCGCCTCTGAAGGTAACGACTTAGCCATGTTCCCTGCTCCTGCGTCCCTGAGGGCCACCAAGCCGACTCTCAACCAATATTTGTTGAACAAGGAAATGGATAGATGATCTCTCAGGGTGTTAACAGTTGGTTAATCAATTAATTATAATGGTTAGCATTTATTATCGTGTGCACATATGTGGTACTGGGAATTGAACCGAGGGGCGTTCTGCCCCAGAGCTATGCTCCCAGCCCTATTTTATTTATTTATTTATTTTTTAAAATTTTGAAACAGGGTCTCACTAAGTTGCTGAGAACCTTGCTAAGTTGCTGAGACTGGCTTTGAACCTGGGATTCTCCGGTCTCAGCCTCCCAAGTACTGTGATCACAGGTGTGTACTACCATGCCGGGCTACACTAAATTGTTTTAATTGTTAGGTCCTTTGCTGGTCACGACTCTGTGAGGCAGGACCCACTCATTGTCCCACTGCACAAAAGAGGCAGGAAGACAACCCAGCTTAGACTCCAGAGCCTGTAAGGGTGTGGACCCAGGATGCAGCCAGCTTCAGGGCCCTTTTGTCTCCGCTCGAAAAATAGATGACCAGGTGCTGAAATGAAAGGGCAGCTCCACCACTTCATTTATTCGTTTTCTCAACAGATACCTTGGCAAGCATGTACCAGGCGAGGTCCTAGAAGCTCAGACTCAGCATCAAACAAGACAAATGAAAGCCCGTCCCTACAGCACGTATATTCTAGTTGGGGAACAGGCAGTGAACGGGATCAGTAAGTCAAATGTACACTGTTACCACGGGACTCCATGCATGTGAAGTTCAAGAAGAGGTGAAACCAGCTGGGTGTGGTGGCGCATGCCTGTGATCCCAGGACTTGGGAGGCTGAGAGAGGAGGATTGAAGGTTTGAGGACAGCCTCAGCAAGTACTCTCAGCAACCTAGCAAGACCTTGTTTCAAAATAAAAATAAAATAGGGCTGGGGGGGGTATAGCTTCAAGGTAGAATGCCCCTGGGATCAATCCCCAGGGCCATGCATGCGAAGGAGCAGCAACAAAACTAATCTGTGGTGCTAGAAGTCAGAGCGGCGGCTGCCTTCCGAGGAGGACTGGCTGGGGTGGGGCGTGGGGGGGTGCTGGAGATGCTTATCTTGACGGGGAGGTGGTCCATCCACGGCCACATCTGTTAGCACTTGTTAAACTACACATGTGACATCTGTGCACCCCTAAAGTAACCTCAGCAAAGAGTAAGTAAAACCCATGTGTACAGAAAACAGGTTCAGTGTCAGATGGTTCAGAAACAGAGAAGGAAACTTGGGCTAAGGGGACTGGGATCTGACGTAAGGTGTCCTGGGAGGAAGGAAGGAAGGAAGGGAGGGAGGGAGGGAGGGAGGAAGGAAGGAAGGAAGGAAGGAAGGAAGGAAGGAAGGAAGGAAGGAAGGAAGGAAGGAAAGAAGGAAGGAAAGAAGGAAGGGAGGAGACACAACTGAATGAAGGAGTGAGAGGAACCTGCTTCCAGCCTGGGGCCCTCAGCCCCTCCCATGCAGGTGGCGGCATCCGCTTCTCTTCTCTCTGGAAGAATCAAAGGTTCAAAAACAGCAGCAGGAACTTAATGAGACCCTGTTTCCAAATAAAAAAATAAAAAAGTGTTGGGAGTGTAGCTCAGAGGTAGAATGCCCCTGGGTTCAATCCCCAGTGTCAAGAAGAAAGAAAGAGAGAAAGAAGAAAGAAAAGAGAGAGAGGAGGGAGAGAGGGAGGAAGGAAGGAGAGAGGAAAAGAAAACAGCTGGCGGTGGGAGTGGAGCACACCTGTAATCCCAGTATTTGGGAGCCTGAGACAGGAGGCTCGTAGGTTTGAGGCCAGCCTCAGCAACTTAGTGAGACGCTCAACAACCTAGCAAGACGCTGTTACAAAACAAAAAATAGAATCGGGCTTGGGGGGGGGGGTGTAGCTCACAGGTAGAATTCCCCTGGTTTCAATCCCCAATACCACAAAAACCAACAAACCCAGGTAAAGAAGTTTTGCCCTCAAGGGCTCCCAGCTCACTGGCTAACAGGTAACGGTATCTGCTCGGTACCTGGGCTGCCCGACATTACCCTCGCTCCACCCCTAGTGGAAAGGGGAGAGAGATTCATAAGCAGGTGAGGCCCCTGCCCCGGCTTGCTAAGAAGCACAGAGTCCTAAGCACCGTGTATCCATTATCTCAGCTAACCGGCATGGCGCTGCTGCTATTCCCTTCCATTCTACTGACAAGGAAGCCGAGGGTCAGGTCCCTTGGGTCACGACAGGGACTCCTAACTGGTGGGGAGCGTGGCTTTCAGACCCTTGACAGTCTAAACTCAGAGCATGAAACTGCCACCAAAATGGAGTGCTGGTGTGCAGGAGGTGGACACCGCTCAGTCTCTAAGTCCAGGGAAGGCTTCCTGGAGGAGGTGGCCCTGCAGTTGTTCCTGAAGGAGAAAGAGGGACAAAATACACAAGCAGGCTGGATGGAGTATCAGAATAGAGCTCTCACCGGGCGTGGTGGTGCACACGTGTAATCCCAGCATTTGGGAGGCTGAGACCAGAGGATCCGGGTTCGTGGACAGCCTCAGCTACTTAGTGAGGCCCTCCACAACTTAGTGAGACCCTCCCTGTTTCAAAATAAAGAATCAAAAATAGGGCTGGGGGTATAGCTGAGAGGTAGAACGCCCCTGAGTTCAATCCCCAGTACCGCAAAAAAAAAAAAAAAAAAAAAAAAAATAGAGCTCTCACCTGCCCTGCAGCAGCCTGCCTGGAATCCGGCCACGTCTATGCAGTAAACAACCCAGCAGCCAGACCATGTCCATGCTAAACAACCCAGTTGCCAGCCATGTCTCCATCAGACAACCCAAGGCCAGCGTGTCTACACACTAAACAACCCAGCAGCCAGCCATGTCTACACTAGACAACCCAACAGCCAGCCAGGCCAGGTATCCTCACTGAACAACCCAGCAGCCAGCCATGTCTACACCAGACAACCCAAAGCCAGCCCCTGTCTACACTAAGCAACCGGAAGCTAGCCGTGTCTACACTAAACAACCCGGCAGCCAGCCTGTGTCTACACTAAACAACCCGGCAGCCAGCCGCACTAAGCCAGACTTGCCCGAAGTCCATTGCTGGCTCTGCTGACCATCCAAGAGAGTCAAGTAGCTTGTGTGTGTGTGTGTGTGTGTGTGTGTGTGTGTGTGTGTGTGTGTGTGTGTGTATGTGGTACTGGGGATGGAACCCCGGGGCATTCTACCTCCAAGCCACATCCCCAGTCCTATTTTTTCTTTTATTTTGATCTCACTAAGTAGCCAAGGAAGGCCTCACTAAATTGCTGAGGCTGGCCTCAACTCTGCGATCCACCTATCTCAGCCTCCCAAGTACTGGGATTACAAGCATGCAGCACTGTGTTTGGCCCTAAAGTAGCTTCTCTGGCAGTTGACCCCAGATGGCCAGCCCTTTATTAGTAGCAGAATTCTCTAGCTTTTTGTCCCCGTTTCTACCTCAGAACCAACCAGAGAAAGCCAAATACCGCCCTGTAACCAGCCACACAGAAGACCTGTTCCCACAACAGCCTCCAGGCTGGGCACACTAAGTGTCGCCTTGCTCCCACTGCAAAGCTTCCTGCCCCCGCCCACCCCGCCTCCAAGACGCAGGTGACAGGGCCCATGTCCCATGGCAGCGAGTTCGGGTGGAGCCTCTGCCACACTGTGTAGGAGTGGCCAGGTGGCACAGCAAGGGAGGGAGAAAGGTGGGCACCAACGTGAGAATTAGCCAGTCGTGGGAGTGAGAAGGCCGGAGGGGGAGGGGCAAGCCGAGAAAACTCCTACTCAGCCGACAACACCTGGTTCATGAAGTCCCTGCTGCACACAGAATAATAAATACTTTCGGAGTCTGCAGATACCAAATGGAGCTGCTCGGATACCACGTGGAGCTGCGCAAACCAAGCTAGAGTGGCTCACATCACCACGTGGATTGGGGCTGAGCGGCCCCATTGTCCAGAGGGGGCTCAAGGCCAAGGAGCCGATCTTAAGCTCCAGCCTGTCAGAGCTGCCGGTGCCCTGCTCGGGCCCCTCACGCTCTGCTCCTAGTGTCCCCTCCCCTGGCGTGTCCACCGCCCCTGCCCTCTCTGCCTGTGCTAATGGGTCTGGACTGGCAGAGCGTGCTGATTTAATCAGGGCTGGACACAGGATCCCCCGCCGCTGCCGCCGCTTGTACTGCCCCGGGCCCAGGACTCTCCGATTAATTCACAGGACGTCACAGTCGCTGTTCTGCTGTGCTTGTCATCTTCCCCGGCCAGCTGTGAGCTTTCCCCAGCCCCTGGACACCAGGCCGCAGTGTCCCGGCCCAGAGGCTCCATGCCCCAGCCCTCACGTGAACCGGCCCCAGCTCAGGCAGACAGGCTGCAAGCGGGGAGTCCCGGGACGAGGAGGGGCTGGAGCCAGGCCCCAGTTCAGCTGTCTGCCTGTGGGATGCGCGGGGTGGTGGAGAGACGGGCGCCAGTCAGGGGGGAAGAGAGCTGGGTTAGGGTCTCAGCTCCAGCCCAGGGGACAGTCAATTGTCCTGAGCTGCTTCTCCCACCCGCCTCCGATCCTTCCTCTTTCCATCTTCAATCCAACAAGTGTTCTCCGCTCATGCTCTACAGCAAATAAGACCTGGGTCCTGCTTTTAGTCAGGCAGAGTGCTCTGTGCCTCAGTTTCCCCCTCTGCAGAATGCGACACCCGTCCCTCTGTGGATGGCTTCCCAGGGTAATTCTGAGGAACCTGGAAGGTCGTTAATGTGGCCCGGACAGAACACAGCTGACACGGTGAAGGGAGGGTCCCAGCCGTCCGCTCGTACCTAACACAGGTCCCTGCGATCTCCCCCGAGGACGCAGCAAACGGGGCTCGTTTCACTGGTGAATTTCCTGGTATGATTTTATGTTTGTTGGCTTGGCTTCTCAAATCAGAATAGGGGCTCTCCCAGGGCCATCGCTGCATCTCCCCCATCAAAGAGGAACTCCCCCAAATAGGAACTGGCTCCCCCCATTACCCCAAGGGCCCACTGGGGGAGGACAGGAGGGAACGCTGGGTCTCACCATGGGGCCCCACCTGCCTGTCTGTCCTTCTCAGCTGACTTCCTGGGCAGGGACACGGCCACAGGTGACTTTCTGCATTTGCCTCGGATAAATGAAATAATTCTCTTTCCTAAACTATTACTAGAGCTGGCTAACATTGGAAAACCCAAGCTGGGGCCTTGGAGGCTGAAGTGCTGAGATCTGTTCAATTGGCCAGGGTGAACTCTCAGCCTCCCCTTCCGCACCCTTCGTGGCCCTCCTGGCTTCCAGGATCTGGGAAGCGTGAGGGAGTCTGACCCCATGAGGACAGCAAGGGGGACACGGAGGGGAAGGCCCTTACCCAGGGCCACTCAGCAGAGCTATGGCTTCTGGCTCCAAGTTCAGCTTTTGCATTTGCTGCCCTGTCTCCTTAGGATGCTCTCCCCCTAGATCTTTGCTTGGCTCCCACTTTCTCATTCTTCCCTAATCACATTGTCCCCCCAGAAGTTCCCATACGCTTCCCTTCTTGCCTTCCCAAGTTCATGGGCTGTTGCTGGGACAGTCTTGGGACCTGCGCACCATCTGACCCTGCGTGGAGACAGAGCTGGAGCCACAGGATTCTCGATGCTGTTGGTTACAGCTGCGTTGTCAGCACCTGGCCTGTGGCTGCCTCCCTAAATCTTTGCAGAATGAATGGACAAGGGTCCACGAAGACCCCCATGGCCTGGAGCGCGGGCCACTTCTTCTGCGGCAGTGGCAGGAGGATGCAGAGTGCTCTGGGCCTGCCCCCCACAGCCATCCCACAGCCCAGCTGTGGCCGAGGCCCCCTCTGCCGAGGCCCAGTTACCAGGGAGGCCTTTCGACCACCAGCTCCCAGTTGTCATACCAGCTGTCAGCTGGGGAGTCTGGCTGGTGGCCGGGAAGGTGGACGCCAGGGAGACTGGGGAGGAAGCTTCGGAGAGGTCAGGGAGACTGCTCTCTGAGCTCCTTGCACAGGCTGGGCTGAGCGGGGGCCCCCGGAGTGCCTCTGCCTTCCGTCCCCTCGCTCTGACTCTGCTTCTCCTGCCTTCTATTCTTTATTTTGAAACCGGGTCTCACTAAGTTGCGGAGTGCCTCACTAGGTAGCTGAGGCTGGCCTCGAACCCGGATCCTCCGGTCTCAGCCTCCCAAATGCTGGGATTACAAGCGTGCGCCACCATGCCCGGCTTCTCCTGCCTTCTAAAGGGCTCAGCTCCACCGCAGCAAAGGGACAGGGCTGGACATCGTGAGGGGCTCTCCCAGCGGGGTTCTGAGGTTCCGTTCACCTGGGGTTCCCACTGCCTGGACGTTCAGGGATCCACACTCTCTCCCTGCCTCTTTCCCGAGGGGGCTGCAGTGATCCTTCTAATAGTCAGTCACCCGGCTCTGTTTCCCCTGCTCCCGGCCCTGCTCCTGCCTGCTCTGCAGCCTCGTCGACACTCACAGCTCCTTCCCTGCCCCTGCTGCACCTCCCCTCCTCCCGGGGGGGCACTCTCCTCCTCCCGGGGGGCACCTCCCCTCCTCCCGGGGGGGCACCTCTCCTCCTCCCCAGACCCAGGCAGACCGGCCCCTCCTCTGCTGCTTCTCCATTCCTAGTCATTGATCATTTTGCTCCTGAGTGAGTTGTCCAAGCATCTGTGCGCCCCAGAGAGACTGCGAGCACACTACAGTTGGTGCCTCGGTCCCCTCTGTGTCCCCAGTGCCTGGCATAGGGCCTGGCACGTAATAATAAAGATTCTGACGGCAAAGATGGCGGCAATGGGCGTAACAGTAGACGCTGGTTTGTTGAGCACTGGCCATGTACCAAGAACCATGCTGTGGGGGAGCGGGGGTAATGGAGATTGAACCCAGGTGCATTATACCTCCAAGTAACATGCCCAGACCTTCTTATTTTTTATTTTGAAACAGGGCTTCACTAAGTTGCTGAGGCTGGCCTCAAACCTGCCTTCCTCCTGTCTCAGTCTTCCAAGTACTGGGATGACAGGCAAGTGCCACCATAGTGGGCTGCTGTGTTCTTCTTTTTGTGTGTGTGGTACTGGGGATTGAACTCAGGGGCAGTCTTCCCCCAAGCTATACCCTCATCCCTATTTTTTATTCTTTATTTTGAAACCGGGTCTCACTAAGTTGTGGAGTGCCTCACTAGGTAGCTGAGGCTGGCCTCGAACCCAGATCCTCCAGTCTCAGCCTCCCTAATGCTGGGATTACAAGCGTGAGCCACCACGCCCGGCTGCTGTGTTCTTTATGCAAATATTTCATTCAACCCTCAGAACAAACCCTCTAAAGCGATATTTTTTAATGGCCCCCAGTTGTGCAAAGGAGGCAAGAGGGGCTCAAATGTTATGTAATGTCCCCAAGGTCACACAGGGGATAGCCAGGACCAGAACTTTCAAAAGCCGAGGCCCAGAGGGTGAGCCCGTTTCAAGAGTGTTGTAGGCTTCCCTAAGCTTCGGAAGAGCTGGCTGTTGATGAAGAAGTTATGAGAAAAACAGTTTGGTAAGAAGCAGCAAAGGCTGGGAAATAGGTCACCCCTGGGGTGCAGAGATTCTTCTAAGAACCACTTCCACGGGGGTGAGGTGACACACAAGGCACGACTTGGGCATGCAGACATCATCATGGCCTCACTGAAGGGACACAGGGAGGATCGGAGAGTGGTGGGACCAGGTGTCATCGATGACGGTCACATGGTCATCACATGCCATGTCCGTGGAGTTTGCAATGGTGCCAGCAGTGAGCGCTGACGTTTAATGTCGGGTAAAAAAAGAATCAGATGGCAAATGAGCCATCTGAAAAAGATGTCAACATCAACCAGCCAGGAGGGAAATGCAAATCAAGCAAAAAATGAGATAGATTACACATCATTAGAACAGCTTAAGTCTTGAAAAGTTAACTGAGGGCGGTGACGAAGAGGAAAAGCCGGCTCTCGCAATAGGAATCCAGCGCGGCCCAGGCACGCTGGAAAACAGGCCTGCAGCTTCCTCAAAAGTAAACATACAATCCCAGCAGCTCCCAAGGCCAAAGCAGAAGCATCACAAGTAAAAGACCATCCTGGGCAACATAGCCAGGCCCTGGTCTCAAAATTGGGGGGAAAAAAAGTGTTGAGGATATAACCCTGCAGTAGAACACCCCTGAGTTCAATCCCCAGTACCGTAAAAAATAAAATAAAAAATTTCAACAACAACAAAACCCAGAAAACAAATATGCACTTTTCATATAGCCCAGCAAGATATTCTAGGTATATAAATATTGATAACAAATATCAATGTTTGCACAAATATTAACAAATATTAATACCTGCCTATGTATGTTCACAGGAGTTTTACTTGTAATGGGCAAAAGTTGGAAACAATCCAGATGTCCTTCAATGGATAAATGGTCAAATAGCCAGTGGTACATTCATATCATGGAATACTACTCAGCGATAAAAAAGAGTGAGCTATTGCTACACAGCATAACCTGGACGAATCTCAAGGGAATCATGCTGAGTTTTAAAAAGCCAAACTCAAAAGGCCACATGCTGTCTGATGCCATTTATATAACCCTCGCAGAATGCTAGAATTACAGAGCTGGAGAACGCAGTGGTTGCCAGGGGTTGGGATGTGGGTGGGAGGGAGGTGGGCGTGGCCATCCAGGGGGGCATTTGAGTCCTGGATGGTGGCTGCAACCGTCTACACACGCAATGAAACAACAGAGGACTGCACAGCCCGTCACACCAAGGACAATCAAATCACCTGGTTTTGATACTGAGCTAGAGTCAGGCAGGACGGGAGGAATCCGGCTGACGGGCCCAGGGAACCCCTCCCTGCTATCTCTGCATCTTCCCGTGAATCTGTAACGACGTCAAAATAAAATCTTTTCAAAAGCAGCATTCCTAAGTCTCCGCAGATGATCCTAATGGTGAAGAAAGAGTCATGGGGAAACGGCTCTGCACAGCGACAACTCGGGAGATGGGGGCTCCGGCCTCATGCCTGCAGAAGGCACCTTTCCAACATCCTCATCTTTTATTCCCACGACTCTCCTACGGTAATCACCCGACTTCCGCAGGAGGAACCCGAGCCTCAGGGAATTTGAACACCGAATCCAGGGGGCAGATGGGGGATTGGAACCCCGAATGTCGGGCTTCCAAGTGCTCCCCACTGCCCCCGTTTGAATCATCACTGATGGTGTTTGTTTTCTTCTTTATGCTTCTCCACGGTGTCTCTAATAAGCATACGTTATGTAATAAGCAGAAGGAAAGCAAAATAAGCAAACACTAGAGAGTGTTCCTTGGTGGGTCTGCTGTTTTTTCTAGCGCCCACAAACCTCAAGTCTACAATTTCTCTGTAGACACCCTCTCTTGGCTGGAGGCGCCAGGGGACCCACCTCCGGGGCGCTCTGCCCAGTGACACACCCTCTCCCCAGTGTAGACAGCAGGGTCGGGGTCAGCAGGCTGCTCCACCAGGGAGCAAGACTCCAACCTGGGAGCCTCAGTTTCCTCATCTGCAAAGTGGGGGTCCATACCACCTCCCACTTCTTGCTGGGACAACCAAATGGCGTGAGAGGGTCTCATTCCATTCTCCTGCTGTCTGCAAAATGGAACACAGTTTTAGCCAGCAGCCTCAGATCCTGCCTGAGCAGCGGGGTAGAAATAGCTAAGGAAACAAGGTCACGGGCTGTTACTGCTGTTTTTGCCTCTGTCTAGCTGGCCGCAGCCTCGCCCCTGCAGACGGGTGGGCTGCCTGGCGGATCCAGGTGGAATGGAGCCTCCCTGGGAATGAACGGCAGCCCCAGAGGGCCGAGGGGAACACGCCCCAGCCCGCAGCTCAAAAGACCTGGAAAGACCCCCTCTTTACCCACTAGTTTTCCAAGCTGAGAATTCACTTTCAAAGGAGTTTCCAGAAGGGGTCTGGCTCCTTTCTCCTTCATCCTATCCACCCCACCCTGGCTGCGGGCCGCCTCCTGGCCAGCCCCCCCCCATCTTCCTCCCTCGTGCAGCCGGACCCCCATCAGGACTACAGGGGCGGGGGCGGGAGGCTGGTTCCCATAAGTGCCCTTCCCCCCACCCCGGGTCTGGATGCCAGCCCTGCCTCGCGTCCCAGCCTCCACCAGCTGACGCCCTTGGCCGGGCTGGAACGGGAGATGCCACCCTAGAGCCAGGAGAGCCTTTCCCAGGCTGGGGCTTAGGGGAGAGGGGCCCTGGCCAAGTGGCCAGAGCTGCGGGGGCAACTTCCTGCCTCCCCCCACCCCCAGGATAAGGCCACTGCCAGCTTCCCATGCCCAACCCAGCACAGATGTCCCAGGGTGGGTCCAGGCAAGCACTGACGAAGGCGGGGCGTGGGGAGCAGGGTGGGAGGAGGGGGGCCGCCTAAGGGATCTGGGAGGGAGCCCTGGGGAGGGCGAGGGAACCGAGGAAGAGCCAGGGCACAGGACACGCAGGCTGCCTCTCCTCTGACCTGCTGTGTGACTCTGGGATGGTCATAGCCCTCTCTGGTCCTTGGCTTCTCCATCCGCATGTTTGCTCTACAGAGTGCCTGGCCACCTACTGCAGGCCGGGCCCTGAGCTGCCCAGGACATAGTGTGGAAGGAAGCAGCCCTCCTCCCGGCCCCTGAGCTGCCATCTGTGGGAAAGCAGGCAATAATAGACTTCAGTAAGGAGAGTGAGACGGAGCCGAGACAGGGCCCTGGGTCAGGAGGTCCCGAGGAGCAAAGACCTAGATAGGCTGGCATCCGTCCCCAGCGCGGGCAGCAGCAGGGTGGGCCAGGGGGAGCTGGCAGGTTCTCGGGATCGAAAGGCCCAGGGGCTGGCGGGGCGGCCATGGTGTCCCTGTGGACCTGGGGAAGGAAGGGCTCCCATCTTTATGTAAAGCATCTCCAGGAGCCGTGGACTGGGAAGGTGGGGTAAGATGAGAATTGTGAAAAGTTCCAACTGGATGGACGAGACGGGTGCCGCTGTGTCTGGCTGGGGCCCTTCAGTCCCCATCTCCCTCCCAGAGACGCCCAGAGGAACCCAGCTTGGGAACTAGCAGGCTGGATCACCTGAGCCCTTCTAGGTTCCGTGAAGATTTAGAACATGGCAAAGTTTCAGTGTGGCCCACATAAATACCCTTCCTTTCTTCCTTCTTTCCTTCCTTCCTTCCTTCTCTCCTATCTTTCCTTCCTCCCTTCTTCCATCTTTTCCTCCCTCCCTCCCTCCCTTTCTCTCTCTGTCTGTGCTGGGGACGCTGTGAGGAACAGGCAGACGAGCTCCCTGCTCTCCAGGACCCACAGTCTAAGTGGTGTGGTCCTCGTCCCTGTCGGGGCCTGGCGCCGAGGTCCCAGAGCGCCTCTGCTGAGCAAGCGCATTGGGGAGGAGGGGTGGGGAGGAGGGGAGCGAGGCCAGGAGGGTGGGCGGGTGAGGGGAGTGCCCCCGCAGGGAAGGCTGGGCAGCATGGCCTTCCCAGATCCCACCTACCCAGGCAGCCCCCCTTTCTCACCCAGCTGAGTACCCCACTTACTGGCCCGCCCGATCCCGATCTCCCCTAACCTGGCTCAGCAGAGGCGTACGCTTTGTCAGTCCGGATTGCGTTTTGCAAAAGGGAACAAGGTCAGGCAAGAGCCAGATGCCAACACACACGGGTGTGCCTGCGGCAGAGACCGCTTAAGGAGAGTCGAGAAGGAAACGCTGGAGTCACTGACCACGGCGGGGCGGGAGCTGGACCCAGAAAACAATGGCCCCCCCAAGCCACCACCGCCAGCAACAACAGAGCTGGACCCAGAAAACAATGCCCCCCCCAAGCCACCACCACCAGCAACAACAATAAACATTAGCGCCAACACTGACCTTACCAACGCTAACTCCACCAGGGAGTGTGTCAGCACCACATCACCGTCACCAACACTACTGACATCACCATCACCACCATCACGGTCGCCACCATCACCCTCACTACCACCATCACCATTATGGTTACCATCACCACCAGCACCACCATCACCAGCACCAGCATTGTCACAACCACCACCATCACCATCACCACCAGCAGCACCAGCATCGTCACCAGCACCAGCACTATCAGCACCGCCATCATCACCCACATGGCAGACCATCAGAACAACGCCAATTCCACCAGAAATCAAGTTGCCACCAACACCACCAACACCAGCACCAATCACAGTGGAAAGGACAGTCTCAACACCAATAATTCAACATCACCAATGCCAACAATACTAGCCCTCCCTCACTGCCACCAATGGCAGCTCTGACACCAACACCATCAGTGTCAACACCACGAGCACCATAGCCAACTCAACACTACCTGGTCACACCCATGTCCCCAACACCTACATTAACAGCAGACTCAATACTGTCATTAACGTCAACACCCCCCACCAGAGCTCACCCCAACACCGCCCCAGGCAGCAGCCACTGTTATCACCTTCACCTAACATATGCAAAAACAGAGGCTCAGAAAGGTGAACCTCGAGCTAACCTATGTGTCAGGCTCTTGACTCTCAGTCCAGTGCTCTTCCCACTGTGCCTGCGACGGTCTCCATTGCCTGGAAACCCTCCCCAGCCTATTCTAAAAGGCCGGCCCCAAATCTCCTCTCCCTGGCACTTACAAAGCCACAAGGGCTTAGATGAGTCTATGTACCTTAGGGTCTTTCTCTCCTCACCTATAAAATGGGAACAGGAAATTGTTATATTCCTGAGTGGAATATGACTCAGGCAGGCCCCGGAGTTAGAGTAAGTTGTGAGCGGAGTTCCCAGTCCAGGTGGATGTTATTGTTACCAGGGTTAGCAAGAATAAAAGACACTCAGCTGGGGCCGAATGTTCACTCACAGGTGCTGGTAGCCCTGACCTCAAGGGTCGCTGTTAGTACTTGCAGCACTGGCAGGAGCATGCGCACGGCCTGGCCTGCCCAAAGTGAAGCTTGGGGAGACTGAGGTTCAGGAATGCTGATCAATTACCCCAGCCAGGGAGTGACAGTGCCTGTGCTTCTCCTCGTTATCTACATTCCCTCCACTCATATAATTAGCAACTTGTTTCTGGTACTGGGGATTGAACCCAGGGTCATTCTATCTTCAAGCTACACCTCGCCCCCCCTAGCCTTTTGTGTGTGCGTGTGTGTGTGTGTGTGTGTGTGTGTGTGTGTTACTGGGGATTTAACCCAGAGGCATTCTACCTCTGAGCTACACCCACAGCCTTATTTTATTTTTTATTTTGAAACAGTATCTCACTAAGTTGCAGAGGACCTCACAAGTTGCTGAGGCTGGCCCTGAACCTGCGATCCTCCTGTCTCAGCCTCCCAAGTACTGGGGTTACAAGCGTGCACCAACACGCCCAGCCCCCAGCCTTTTTTCATTTTTAGTTTTTTGAAACAGAGTCTTGCTAAGTTGCCAAGGGTCTGGCTAAGTTGCCCAGGCTGGCCTTGAACCTGTGATCCTCCTGTCTCAGCCTCCCAAATATTGGGATTACGGGCATGTACCATGTCAGGCTAATTAGCATCACCTATTACAGGCCAGAGTTCCTCAGATGCTACCGCTAATCTTTATAACAACCTTGCAGAGCAGATGCCCCTGCCCCATGCCCCTATCTCCTGGGCTGTGGCACTCTGGCTGCCAGGGGGACACCTCAGCATGCCGGGCCGATGTCCTCAGGCCCCAGCCAAGGCAGGTCTCGGCCAAGGCTGCTCAAACACAGGATGGGCTCTCCTGCCCCCTCCCCGAGCCTCACCGCCCCAGGGAACCCAGGCCAGGCCGGTTGGTGTTTTGGCATCTCTGGGAACAGCTGCCCGGGCAGCAGGGTTTCATCTTTCCAGGCTAGATGGGAGAATCCTGTCCCCCTCCGGAGCTCTCGTTCCCAGCGAAAGACCTTGGCAGGACCCCTGATCCTTCTTTCTTCCCTGGGACGGATGGTTTCCAGCTGCCTGCGCCCGGCCTGGGAAAACTCCTCCCCGCTCCGCAGGTCCCCAGATCTCTGAAACCTGAGTGGCACCCCCCCAATCCGCCCCACCCAGGGATGGCTCCCTCGCCACTATTTTCCTTCAGCCCAAGCCCCCTGTGTCAGCAAAAAGCCCCGAGATTAAAGTGGCCACTGAGATGGGGCGATTCCCCCAGAAGCTGCTCTTGGTCCTCGACCTTGACTGCAGTGTGCACTAGGCCTGGGGCAATCTCTTTAGAAATGGTGGGACAACACCCTTGCTGAGTTCGGTTCTTTGCATATAGGGAAACTGAGGCTCAGAAAACTTCCCATTGGTGATCAATGACAGCAGTATTAATAATGGGGGCTAATCAGAGGCCCGCCACACCTGGTCCATCCCACTCTATCCTTACAAGGATGAGGAAACTGAATCCCAGAGAGAGGTGATGCCTTCCCCCGGGGCACTGCCGGGCGCTGGCCCTCCGCTTGCTCCCAGCCTCCTGCCCCTCACTCCTGCGCCAGGAATGCACCTTTGCCCTGGGGCCTGCTCTGGACCTCACTGCGCACCCTCAAACGCCCTGCACCAAGAGCACAGAGGCTCCTCAGAGACCACGGCTCTGACAGGACCCTGCCCTGCAGCACCCCGCGTTAGTCCAGGTGCAGGGCCTGTCTCAGGGGCCCAGCCCTGTCTCCACCTCCAGCAGAAACCACAGCTCCAGGGCTGTACCCATGAGCTTCCCAAGAGCTTGCCCACCCCCCCAGCCAGGCCTCAGGCCCTTCCCTTTCCCCACTGCAGCGCTGTGACCCGTGTCCCCTGCAAAGGGGGAGCACTGCAGGTCCAGGGCCGTCTCCTATCCTCTCCCCAGCTCCCCAGGCCCTGCCACCTCTGCTGCATGGGGTGGGGGGAACCAGTGTGGTTCACAGAGGAAAACTCCAGGACACCCACGCCAGGGCAGCCTTGTCGCCCTGGGCAATGTGGACAGAGTCCATGTCTGTGACAGAGGCTCCCCAGTCCCCCCGCCCGCTGCCTCCTCGAGGGACTGGACCCCTCATGCCGAGCTTAGGGAGAGTGAGAGCAACAGGTGCAGCCCCCCTCACCACCCCCAGAGCCCTTTCCCACATGCGGCAGCCAGCTGGGGAAGATGGATGGGCCTTCCTTGCTCCGGCTGGGAACCCAGCTCCTGTCTCCCAGTCTCACATCCCTGCCTGGAAAGGGCCGTAAAAATGTTCCAGGGCCAGACACTGGATTCAGGCCATTTTTCCAAGTGGTGGGAGACTCATTGTTCTGTTGTTGTTTTTTGCTTTTTTTTTAAGGAACTAGATAGCCAGGCGGTGGAGCTCTTCTGTATGTAACCCTAGTCCTTAGGAAGCTGAGACAGGAGGATTGCAGGTTTGAGATCAGCCTCAGCAACTTAGTAAGAGCCTATTTCAAAATTTAAAAATAGGACTAGGAGGGTAGCTTAGAGGTAGAACAACCCTAGGACCGAAAAAGAGAAGAAAGAGAGAAAGAAAGAGAGAGAAAGAGAGAGAGAGAGAGAGAGAGAGAGAGAGAGAGAGAGAGAGAGAGAGAGAGAGAGAGAGAGAGAAAGAGAAAGACCTTCCCAGGGCTGCCCTGACCACTGCCTACAGGTGTAGTCAAGAGACCCCAGCAAAGCCGGGCGTGGTGGCGCACGCTTGTAATCCCAGCATTCGGGAGGCTGAGACCGGAGGATCCGGGTTCGCGACCAGCCTCAGCTACCTAGTGAGGCACTCCACAACTTAGTGAGACTCGGTTTCAAAATAAAGAATAAAAAAAATAGGGCTGGGGGTATAGCTCAGAGGTAGAATGCCCCTGAGTTCAATCCCCAGTACTGCAAAAAAAAAAAAAAAAAAAAAAAGAGACCCCAGCAGCCCAAGACACAGGTTCTATCTTCCACCGGAGGCCTCCACAGGTCCTGCTGACGTGGTCCAGGGCATAGCTTTCTGGGCTTTAGTTGCTAAGTTACCAAGTAGAGTGATGGGATAGGCTGCTCCTGGCTTTCTCTTCCATCCCAGGGCTCTCCCTGACACTCTCATCCAAAGCAGAGAGATCCCCAGAGCGGGCAAAGACAGGAACTGACAAGGGGCTTCACCCGACCCAGCAGGCGCTGAGCTGCATGTTCAACAGTTGCTGCGTGTCTCCCCTCTGGGATTCTTTTCCCTGCTGGGCTGTGGGTGCAAACCATCAGCTGATCCAAGTGCTTGCCACCTGCGGGACACAAGATGTGGCTCCCCACAGCCCAGCCGCAGGGAGGCGCTGTCCTCCCTCCCCACCATGGGGCATGAGAGACACACCTGCTGCCAGCCTGCCCCTCACCCAGCCAGCACACCCAGCTCCAGGGCTCTGCCCCGTGCTCTGGCCTCATCCACAGCCTTGGGAGGGATGCTCTGATCCCCCAGGGAGGAGGAACTGCAGCAACGTCACAGGCCCGCCCACCAGGGCCCGACTGCCAGGGCTCACCCTCCACGTGGCTACACCCACGCTCCCATGTGGAACCCTGGGGGCCCGAGGCACAGACCCCCGGCCTGCCACCGCCCCCTCGTGCCTGCTTTCCTTTCCTGGCCTTTGGTTTCTTTGCTTCCAAATTAACCTGGGCACACATCTGCCATCCCATTCAACTCTTAGCCCTCGAGGACAGGAGCTGGGCTACTGCTTTCACCCCTAGCAGAGGGCAGCCATTTATTCATGTATCCAGCAATGTTTTCTCGCAGACTCGCTGTGTGCCGGACACTGAGCAGGCCCTAGAGATACCACAGTGACCAGGGAGGCCGGCCCTTCCCTCTGGGGGCTCCCCTTCCAGCAGACACAGGCAGAGAGGAAGTGGTCGGGGTAGTGCGGAGGGTCAGGAGACAGGAGCAGGCTGTCGTGAAGGAGGGGGGAGGAAAGGTGGGCATGGGCTGGGTGGAGGGGAAGTCGGGCACCCTTACCTACATGGTGATGTCTAACCAGAAACCAGAATCGTGAGCAGGACCCAGCCTGGCTGGCTGTTCCCCGGGAAATAAGGAAGATTTAGGTACAGTCCTTCTACTTACAGATGGGGAAACTGAGGCACAGGGAGGTCACACCACCACTGAGAAGCTTGACCTCCCCATCTCAGGACTGGGGTTCTTTTTCTCCCCAGGAGCCCAGTGGGGGAGGGGGGACAGCAGCGCATCACACGGGGAGCCTGAGGCCCTGGCTGGACAGATGAAGGAGCTCTCGGGCGGGGCTGCACCCCACCTATGGTCTGCCCACCCCCGCCAACCAGGCTTGAAAACTGATTACCAAGCAGCCATCCATCAACCCGGCACATCCAGCTGTTGGGGTGACACCTGCGTCCCCAAGCCTCGCCCACCTGAGGAAGCTGCTCCTGGTCCCTCCCCACCCTGATCCAAGTGACCTGTACCATCAAGGGGGCTGGGAGCCGGAGACCCTGGAAAGCACCTCCCCTCCCACCTCAGCAGCCCTGGGAGGCACCTCCAGCCTCACAACCGTGGGTTTGCTTGAATGCCCCCTCAGTGACGGGGAGCTCAGCCCCTCCTGAGGCTGCCCTGATGGTAGCTTAGGCCTCACTGACTGTGGAGCGAGGGCCTTGGCCTTCATTGTGCTTGATCCTCAGGAGAATCGGGCAAGCTGGTGTCATTCTTCCCATTTAAGAGATGGTCAAACTGAGGCTCCAATTTTACCCAGCAGCCAGGGCCTGGGTTCTACCCAAGGACTAGCTCATCCCAAAGCTGGGGGTGTCACCCCAAGCAGCCCCCGCCCTCTTTCCTGGTGGCCAACAAGTTTCTTCACCCCCTGGCTTCTCCCTCCAGCCCCAGTTCTCTGAACATCACTTGGCAACCTCCCTAAGATGCCCTGGGCGCCTCTGAGTTGGGGCCGCGGCTTCAAGCCAACCCGGGCTTCTCTATTCTGCAGCTGGAGTGTCCCCAACCCCAGTGCAGGTGAGGAAGGATGTCCACCTTTCACCTTGGCCTGACAGCCACCTGAGACCCCAGATCTACAAGCAGGTTTCTAAGGACAGGAGGGAGAGAAGGAAGGAAAGAGAGAAGCGTTCTAGCCCTGGACCCACTGCAGAAAACTGCAGCTCGAGCCCAAGTCTACAGCAACCTGCTGTGTGGCCTTGAGCAGTGGAAAGTCTCCTCTGGGCCTCAGGTTCCTAAAGGGACATAGCAATTCCTAAGGCAGGCCGGAGTCTTTTATTATAAATTAGCCATTCCTGGGGGAAGGACTCCGGTATGAACAGGGTAGATCCAAGAAAACTTTTTGCTCATGAAGACCACTGGGGGACCCTGGTGCCATCAGCAGAGAGCTGTTGAGAGAGGAGGAGGGAGCCCAGAGAGGCAAAGCAACCCACCCGAGGTCGCTCAGCCACAAAGGGGCAGACCTGGAGCTAGAACGTCAGTTTCACAGTGGTCCAGACCATCTTCTGATGGGCAGGCCTTTCTGCAGGTTCCTGGGAGGTCACAACTCCTACTCCCCTCCCTATAAGTCCCCCTATTGCTCCCAAAAGATCCAGGTTGGCAGGGCTAATGGAGGAGGGAGGCTGTGCCCGCTGCTGGTAGGAGCAGGGTTGCCAAGGGTTAAGGCCCTGCCTGGGTCTGCCTTGATCTCCTGAGCCGCAGGACCCTGGGTGGGGCGGGGGCTTGGGTTTCATGCCACCCCCAGCCTGGCCTGGCTATAAAACACGATCGCGTCTCCATGCTGATTGATGGGCTGGGGAAGCCTCGGGGAGGTGGGCTGGGGCGAGATCAGGTTTTCAAGGGCTCAGTTACTGATATTTTATCTGGGGCCTTTCTGAAGTCCTGTATGGGCCCTGCAGGCCCTGGAGGAGGCTGGGCAGAGAGGAGGCCAGACAGACCGCCCTCCATGGCCAAGCACGGGCAGAGGGTGCCTGAGAATGACCCACAGAGTCCTCTCTGGAAATCTCAGAAGCCAGGTGTGGTGGTGCATGTCTATAATCCATCCCAGTACTTGGGAGGCTGAGACAGGAGGATCACAGGTTCAAGGACAGCCTCAGGAATGTAGTGAGACTCTCATCAACCTAGTAAGATCCTGTTTCAAAACAAAACAAAACAAATTTAAAAATAGGTCTGAATGTGTAGCTCAGAGATAAAATGTCCGTGGGTTCAATCTCCAGTACCACTCAAAAAAAAAAAAAAAAAAAAAATCTGAGGAGACTTGGCCTGGCAGCTGGTCATTCATTCATTCATTCAATCATTTCCTGAGTACCCACTATGCACCAGCTGAAGCAGAACCAGACCCCACCCCTGACCTCATAGAGCTTTCCAGAAAAGAGTGATTCTGAGATTTGTGTGTGGGTGTGTGTGTGATACTGGGGATTGAACTCAGGGGCATTCTACCTCCGAGCGATACCCCCAGCCCTATTTTTTATTCTTTATTTTGAAACCGAGTCTCACTAAGTTGCGGAGTGCCTCACTAGGTAGCTGAGGCTGGCCTCGAACCCGGATCCTCCGGTCTCAGCCTCCCCAATGCTGGGATTACAAGCGTGCGCCACCATGCCCGGCTGATTCTGAGATTTTTATCTCATCAAGGGTGAAGCACCAGCGGGGGCTTGGGCTTGGCCCCCCAGGCTGATCCGAGTACCAACTCAGCCCTGCCGCTTAGGAGCTCTGTGGACTCGGGCAGAGTGCCCGGCCTCCCCAGGCTGAAGCTGTACAGTGGGCATCATGGTCCTGGTGCGGAGCCGATGAGGTAATGAATCTAGAACTCTTCACATTGGGCTCGGCGTTGATGGAGTAAGTAATTAATGTTGCCTGTTATAACTTTGGTACTGTATGTGATGGATGGATGAATGAATGGACGGATGGAAGGATGGACGGATGGAAGGATGGACGGATGGATGGATGGATGGATGAATGAATGAATGAATGAATGAATGAATGAATCTACCATACCAGCCTGCATTAGATGCTCCTTAATATCTCCCTGAACCCCCATCACAATGGTGCACTGTGGGAGATGGAATCTTCCTCCAGCCAGCCTTCAGCCCTTGGCTTTGACCTTGACCAGGGTCATGCCGCTTTTATACCTGAGGTCCACTCAATCGCTCAAGTGTTTCCTGGGGACAGGAGTGGCACCTACTCGTCTCCAAGACCTCCTCTGTCACTCATCTAGTGCCAAGGGCATGGGCGGGGGCTTGAAGAGAAAGGAAGGAGATCAGAAAAGAGAGACGGGCGGGGGTCCCAGCCTACCTGGACCTCCGCTCCAGGAGTAGCCAAAGACCATTCCAGTCTCCTCTTTCAGCCCCAGTCCGCCATGGGTGTCCAGACCCGGCAGGGGAACACCAGGGCCAGCTCCTGGAAGAGCAAGGCACAGACTCAGAGCCATGAGTCATGCTCGAGAGAGTTCTGGAAAACACAAATCAGACCCCACAGTGCGCCGAGGCCTGGCTGAAGCTCACCAGGACTCCAGCCCCTTGCAACCGCACTGACCATCCGGCCACACACAGCTGGTGACCTCCAGTATCCTTACCCTGCCCTAACCCCCGGGGTTGGCCCACACAACCCTGTGTAAGTTACATGTGCAGGCTTGAGCCCGCTCCTGGATTCGAATCCATCACCACTAATAACCACGTGACCTTAGGGAGCCCCTCCCCTCGCCAGGCTGTTTCTCACCCGTTGGATGGGGAGTAACACTGCAGACTGAGGTGTAGCTGCTCAGTTAGGCAGCTGTGCATCGTAGGCCAGTCAGCGTAGCCAGCACAGGCCCCACGAGGGGGCCCTGGGGAAGAGGGGCCCCTGCCCTACAGCTGGGCCTCAGCCCTGACCCTCATCTCCCCTCAGCACCCCCAATCCCCCGGCCCCAGGGTCCTTAATCCACCCCAGAGTGACACGAAGCAAGTGTCGAGGGGCCGGAGGATCACACAGGCCAGGAGAAACCCAAGCCCCACAGCAGCCCCAGGACCCAGCAGAGTGTCAACAGCAGATTAGACCTCACCCGTTCCCAGGGTCCCAGGAGGGGGCGGCGGGGCCCTCCCCCCAAGTCCCCCCCACCTTCTGCTTGGTGAGAGACCCAGCCCCCTGGCTCGCTGGGCCTAGAAGGCTGGCTCGTGGGACAGAGGCTCAGAGAGGGTGGTGGGCCTGCCCAAGTCACACGGCGGGCTTGTCCAGTGCTAAGGCCGGATCCCAAGCTTCCTGGTCTCACTGCGGTGATTTGCCTGGACTGTGACATTGACCAAATCAACAAAGCTTTGCTTACTCATTAACTTGTCAGCTAACAGCTCAGATACCCTGGACTGAGCCATCCCTTCCGCCCCGCCCCCCCCCCCCCAGCCTCTTCAGCCAGGGGCTTTCTTAGGAGAGTTTGTAAACCGGCATGCTCTGGGCTCATGGGTACTTTATTAGGGAAAGGCGGGGGGGGGGGGTCACATCACAGCTGTGGGAGATTTCACATTAAAACCCAGATTTCTAGCTTCTTTTGAAAATAAAAACCATCCCGGCTGCTCCAGCCCCCGTCGCCCCAAACTGAGCCTTTTAAACCCCATGTTGGCCGCCGTGCACGTCACAGATCCCGAGACCCCCGGTCCCCACACTAACGGGAAGCTCCACCCCATCCCTGGAACAAGGTCACTCGGAGTCATCTGGCATGAGGAGAACATAACCAGGACCCAAAAAACAGCAGACTGGAACTCGGGCCCAGTCCAGTGACCCCAAAACCCGGAGCCCCCACGGCCATGGGATTGCTGGCCTTGCGAATTAAACCCTCAAATTCTCTCCGACCCGCCTTCCTCTCTCATCTCCCTCCTGTCTTCTTCTGGTCATCCTGGGTCCCCAGGCAAACCAAGCTGCTCCGTGACCCCATGATCGGCTTGCCCTCTCCTGCCTCCCTGCCCTGGTCAGAAATTCCCTCCCATCCCACCTCCTGGCCCTCCTTCTAGACCTAGAAGGATGCGCTGTCTTAGGCTTCGGTTTTGGAGCCACACAGACCTGGGTTCGACCTGGTGCCTCTGCTGCTGTTGGTTGAATGAAGACCCGATGTAATAATGTTTGCAAAGCCGCTATCACGGAGCAGGTGCTGTCTGGCTTGCATTAGAATCCGTGGCTTTCCTCTTGTCTCAGCCTCCCAAGTACTGGGATTACAGGTGTGTACCAATCCCCAGTACCCCCCCCCCCCACACACACACGTGGCTTTCCCCTTATCTCAGGCTCCACGTTCTTCTTTATCACCCCTGGGCCTGGTGGGTCACCTGGCACATGACAAAGAGTCTGGGTTTTGAATATTAAATGAAGGAGCATGAAGTCGGGCATAGAGACCGACTCAGTCCCAGCTTCTCGGAGGCCGAGGCACGAGGATTGCTTGAGCCCAGGAGTTCTAGGTCAGCCTGGGCAACGTAGGAAGACTCTGTCTCTAGAGCAAATAAATCAATGAAGAAGTATGCGTCTCAGTGCACCCAGGGCTGGGCTCAAAGCGTCCTTTGGTCACCAACAGCACCAGGTGGAAAAGGGTACTTGTAGTCAGACAGCCGGATAAGCAGAGAGAAAAGAAAAAGATCCCTTTGAGTTCACAGCCTTGGTCATATGGTCAGTCAGTTATCCACTAAATTATTGAGTACCTACTGTGTGCTGGTGGGAAATAGGGCGGCGATAGTGAACAGAATAAAGTCCTTGCCATCAGATTGTTTCCACATTAGGCTGGAGAGACCAATCAGAAACTCAGGAACAAAAGAAATAAGCCAGATAATTTCAGATGCCCGTAAGTACTATGAAGAAAGTCAAGCCCAGTGATGTGAATGGAGGTCAGCAGGGGCCAGGTGGTCAGCGAGGCAGGAAGACAGCCATACATAGATGTAATCGGCTTCTTCCCAGCAGAAAAGGGGAGCACATGTACAAAGGTCCTGGGGTAGGAACGAGATGGATGGATTCAAGGAAAAGGAAGGAGGACCTTTGTGCCTGAAGCCACCAGAGAGCAGAGGGACAGGAATGGCGGGGAAGAGGCCTCGGAAATGAAATCTGAGCTGTGAGAGGCAGGGCCGGGTCGCGTCAGGTTGACCAGGAAGCCTGGAGTTTCTTCTCAGGACAGCAAGAGCAGCCAAACAGCTGTGAGGAGGCGACAGCGTGATCAGACTCCCACGGTGGGAAACCGCCCCTGGCCACCTCCTGTAGAATGGGGGCCGAGACCCACAGGGAGGCGGCAGGGTCCCGGAAGAGATGGCAGCCAGTCCCAAGATGGCGCCAGGGAGAAGAGCTGAGGTCTGGAGGTGTGTGGGGGCGCCATCCATGTGCCTGGGCCCGTGGGAGAGTTGGCAGGTTGGAATTGGAATTCATTTTTCTTTTTTTTCTGGTACTGGGGATGGAACCCAGGGGCATTCTACCTCTGAGCTACACCCCCAGCCCTATTTCTTTTATTCTTTATTTTGAAACAGGGTCTCACTAAGTTGCGGAGGGCCTAAGTAGCTGAGGCTGGCCGTGAACCTGCGATCCTCCTGTCTCAGCTTCCCCAATACTGGAATTACAAGCCTGAGCCACCACTCCCAGCTTGGAGCTGGAATTCTGAAAGTGTCTATAAAGCTTGACTGCTGTTATTACTTCCTGTGTGGTTACGCCAAGCACCAAGTGCGCACTTTTCCTGAGGCTCAGGGTGCACGTCTGGGAAATGGGAGTAAGAGCGCCCACTCACACGGGCGTGGAGGGCCCCGTGAGCCATGAAACACTACGAAATAGAAGCTCTGCAAACTAACTCTCCAACAAAACTCCATAGAGGCAGCATGATCACAACTATGTCAGAGCTGGTGGGGAGGCCTCTGTGGTGTGAGAGAAACTAAGGAGTCTGCGTCCACGCCCGATTAGATTCCGTCTACACCTGCTTACACTCCGTCTACACCCGCTTACACTCCGTCCCTGGCCCAGGCGGAGGGCAGGCGCCATGTGGGCCGTCGAGAAGTTTCTAGCTTTGGAGCCAGAGGGATCTTTGAGCCCACTCCTCGCTCAGACACCGGTGCTTGTGCGACCTTGAACAGGTGCCTCAGTTTCCCTGTCTATAAAGCAAAGGGTTAGGCTGAATGAGCCCCCATGACCCTTGCAGCTGTGACCTTTCCCTGCTGACCCCTTGGCCTCCTTTGTCTTGCTCAGAAGCCCCCCTCCCCGTGCCTCCCAGGGAGGCCCTGCTGGCCACACGCAGGGGACCTGGGCTGCCCACTGCCGACCTCGCCAGCCCCCCGAGCCTCCAGCTGCCTCGCTCTCCTCTCCCGGCCTCCCGGCTCCGGCCCTGGCAGGGTTAATTGGCCCACAGCCCCCCGCCCTGCAGGAAAAGCAGAGAAGGGGGGCAAGTCCAGCTGTCTCCCCACATCCAGGATTACCAGGCTCCCAGGGGCCTGGGAGGAAGCGGCTCACATTCTTGAGGGCCATATGTCAGCCTGGCTGCCTCGGCAGCCCCCCCCCCAGCCCTGACAGCCCTCCAGACCCCTCCCCGCCCGTCCCTTGCCAAGGAGGCTCAGCCGCAGGGAGCCAGCCAGGCCTGGGCACGGGTCCTGGCCAGGCAGACGAGCTTCCAACCGCTTAGCTCCTTCACCTGCCACATGGGGTGATTTCTACTTCAGGGGGACCAGATCAGCGCCCTCAGTCAGCTATGCAAACCACAGGGCACAAACAGCAGGTGCCCTCGCCTCCAAGGGGCCCCGTCCCAGGGATGTGCACCAGCTCAATCCTCCCTTGCAAGAAACCTTGGCGGTAACCATGTCCTATGATTATCAACTCCCTTTTACAAATAAGGAAACTGAGGCACAGAGAGGTTCAGGGAGCTGCCCAGCGTCACACGGCTAGAATGTGGCAGAGCTGGGATTCAAACGCAGAGCCTTCTGGCTGCAAAATCCAGGAGCTTAATTACACCAATGTGTCCACTAGACAAGGGTTAGTTCCTTTCGCCCCATTTCCCCCGCCCTCGTGGTCCACTCGGGGAAGGGAGAGCCCACGGCTTTTACCCACGCTCCTTGAACCACTGCTCTGTCTCCCCTAGCTGTGTGGCATTGGGCAAGAGGCTGCCCTCTCTGTTCAGACTCACACCTTGCACAGTAACGCCAGAGTGGGAGGTGCTGGTGGGCAAGGCGGGCAGTGAATGTGCTTTTCTGGGCTCTTGCGCGTGGCAGACAGCTGAGCTCTCAGAGGTTCGGGCAGTGGCGGAGGGCAGGGAGGCATTTTACACACGCAAATGGGAAGAAGGAGGCAGGCGTGGTGACCCGCACTTGTAATCCCAGTACCTGAGAGGCTGAGACTGGAGGATCTGGGTTCGAGGCCAGCCCCAGCTACTTAGTGAGGCTCTCCACAACTTAGTGAGACCCTGTTTCAAAATAAAGAATAAAAGTAGGGCTGAGGGTGTAGCTCGAAGGTAGAATGTCCCTGGGTTTAATTCTCAATTCTAAAATCAATCAATCAACCAATAAATAAATATGCTCCGGGGTCAGAAACAGGCCTTTCCTCTGCTGTGACACAGGTCAGCCTCCTGCAAGGCAGCACCTGCTTCCTCAAGTGACCGCCTGAAGGCACTCCCTGGACCTCTGGGAGAGAACCCCAGGGCCTCAAGGTCGAAGGAAGGAGCCAGCCCAGGGTCGCACAGAGGGTCGGGGTGCCTCTGGGCTGGGCCCAGGGCTCCTCGTTCTGTCCAGTCACCCCAGCCCCAGCCCGGCCCCCACCTCTCGACCCCCTTCCCTCAACCTTGGGGTCACCGCTCCTGCGCCCGCCCTGCCCAGGGTGCCGGCCCAGGCCACGTCCCTAGTACCTTCCCAGCCTCCAACCTGGTTTCTCCTCCCAGCGACAAGGCACCGTGCTTTACTCTATGATGAGTGTGTGTGTGTGTGTGTGTGTGTGTGTGTGTGTGTGTGTGTGTGTTCTATTTTCTTTGTGATTCCTGCAAATCAACCTTTTACTTATGCCCCCCGCCCAATTTTTGCAGGCACAAAGCAAACCCTGGCAGTTGGACTGTCTGGTGGAATCCACACAGCCTAAGCTCCTCTGTCGCCACCACTGTCGCCGTCCACGGCACCTCCAGCGCTTGGTGACCGGCGGCAAGGAACGTCCTCAGCTTCTGCTCCTTGGGCATTCAGGAGCGTTGATCGACCTTACACCTGCTTCCTACCGCCACCCTCAAACCATGGCAAAAACGCCATTGTCCTTGCTGCCAGGCAAGTGACCCACCTACCCCAACATCCACCCCACACACACCTACAGCCGCCACCGTGAACCTCACCAGGCCACTTCCACCGGCCCCGCCAGTCACCTTCCCTCTACCTCCGCCGACCGCAGGGGCCGCTCCTTCCCCGCCATGCCGCCCTGGTTGTGCAAAGCAAGGCCGAGCAGACCTTTCAGTTTTCTCACAGTAGCAGGGAGCGACATTTTCAAGGCCACGGGGCGGAACCTTTATTTGAATGGCAATACTTAGTAAGCATTCATTCAGTAATTCATTCAATTCAGTAAGCACATACTGAGCACCACTGTATGCTGGTGAAACAGAGACCAAGCCTACTCAAGTGGAGTAAGGGGGGCAGATGTCAAATAAATCATTTCCGGAGGGACAGAGTACCAAAGAGATGGGCCGGTTGTAATAATAATAATAATAACAATAATAATAATAATAATAAGTGAAATAAGACAGCCTACCCT
Organism: Graphiurus murinus; assembly: GCA_004027655.1. Taxonomy (NCBI): domain Eukaryota; kingdom Metazoa; phylum Chordata; class Mammalia; order Rodentia; family Gliridae; genus Graphiurus; species Graphiurus murinus. The sequence continues at coordinate 172,809 of PVLC010000250.1, forward strand.
AGCCTAGCCTAGTCCCCAGGGGGGCTTCCTGGGGGGGGGCAGCAGTGTAGCTGAGACCTGAATGCTACATAGCAGTGGCCAAGGCAAGGAGAAGAACATGCCGGGGCTCCTGGGAAATTCTGGCGGTGGACACAGCAAGTGCAAAGGCCCTGGGGTGGGAAAGGTGCCTCCTCTCAGAGGAACTAGAGAGAACGTAATGTGCTGATGGGAGGTGACACATGGTATTTAGAGGTGACCAGAAGCCAAGGTCACAGCAGTGGGGAGAGGGGACCATTCTCTCTGGGACTTGGCACTAGAGCACCCAGTCCTAGGAGACAGGGCGTGGACAACCCAGCGTGCGGCCCAGAGGAAGCAGCTTGCAGGGCTGACGGGGGCGGATGAAATGTCATGGGCGGGGCTCAGCAATTATGCAGGGAGAATCGATTGCTCAGGCTGGCGCCTGCCTGGCACAAAGGCACAGACCCTGAAATGTCAGCCTGAGATCTGAAAGCGCGGCCCGGCAGCCTCCAAGTGAGCACAGGCCCCCAGGTGCAGGCAGAGACCGGGGGGACAAAAAGGAACTCAGCACCCCTAAGTGGAGCTGTTGCCCGGGCAGGGCCGGTGCCACAGGCGGGGATCGGGCCTGGGCATCTCGGGAGGCGCAGGTGTGGAGAGGTGCTGCGTGCGTTTCTCTGGGCTCCTGCGCCTGCAACTCACTCAGCTCCTGGGGCGCAGACGGCAGGGTGGGAGGGAGGCCGGGGCGGGAGGCAAGATGCTTGGAGATGCGTTACAGATACAGTCTAAACATGCAAATCGGAGGAGGCAAGGCATGCTGGGAGACACAGCAGGGGGTGCAGGAAGGCCGTGGATGGGAAGGGAGGAGGGGGCCCCTGGCACCTTGGTGGCCCTGCCCCTGTACCCAGAACCCACCTCTCTACAGAGAGGGCACGGTTCCTGCCTCCCAGAGAAGGCCGGGGCGACACCCCAACATCCTCAGCTCCTCCCTGGGCACCCGCTATGTGTCACGGGTCTTCCCCATCTCAGGGGCTCCGCTGCTGGAGCCTGGAGCTCTGACCACGTACTGTGCTCGGTACTCAGCCCTCCGTCCGCTGCCTCCCCAACTCTGCCCGATGCGCTAAGAAGCATCCTTACCCTATTTCACAGGGAGGGAAACCGAGGCTTGCAGAGTTACTCAGCCGCTGAGCCCTGAGCTGGGACAGAGGGGCTGCCCCGGGACCTTGCTGCCAAGAGACACAGCGGCGAAGGACCTCTCCAGTGTTAGGAAGGAAGAAGCCCAGGAGGGGAGTCTGGCTCGGGGAAGGAAGAGACCAGGAGGAGGGCTTGTGCAGGACCCAGAGCTCAAGCCACAGCTGCCCAGGCCTCCTGCACCCTAAATTCACTGGCTGGGGGCTGTGTGCATGGTGGGGAAACTGGGGGTCGAACCCAGGTCCTCATGAATGCTAGCCACATGTAGCCCTGGGCTACATCCCAGCCCTTTTATTTTGAAACAAGGCATCCTCAGGTTGCCAGGTGGGTTCAAACCTGCAATCCTCCTGCCTCAGCCTCCCGAGTTGCCAGGGTTATAGGTGTGTTCCTCTGCCCACCTCCCCACTGGGCCCCAACTCCTGTAGTAAGTGCTCAATGAACATCTGTTGAATGAATGATAGGAGCTACACCCAACGGGGTTTTGTGCATGAGGTCAGGGCTCAGGACACCTGGGCTGACCCCGTAGTCTGGCAGACAGGGAAACTGAGGCTCTGAAGGGTTGACCCCGTGGGTGAGGCAGAGGTCGAGGCCCACACCAGGATCGTCCTCCTTCCCAGGGCCGTGGGCTCCTTCTCATGGCACCCTCGGCCCACACCTGCCGGCCCCCTGTACCACCCCTCTGGCCAGGCAATTTGGGAATGGAGCTCAGGACGGAACTCATTCAAGACCCAGTGCCACCATGGCTTGCTGTGTGACCTCAGGAAAATTCCTCTGCCTCTCTGAACCTGTTTCCTCATCAGAATGACAGGGACATTGGGGGAAGTTAGGCGAGTCTGACACAGAATGGGCTTACTCAACCCTCAGCAGCAGTAACAGGACTGCCCCTCCTGGCTCTGGAGGACAGTTGCGCCCCTCCCCAGCCTGACCCAGGGGCTCTGGGCACAGGGTCCACCTGCCTCGGTGGACCCCATTGTCCTAAGAGGTCAGCAGGAGGTTCCAGCCAGCCTCTTGCACTCTCCTATTCTACAACCCACTTGTTCTCACTTCTTGACCATGAGCCAACCAAGAGTGGCTGGGAGTGTGCAATCGCCACACAAACACACAGGCTTCCGAACACGCATGTGCGCAGACCCAGGTGCCGGCGGCTGCAGACACACCACCTCCCATGCCCCGCTGAGCCTGCCCAGAGGGACACGCACTGGTGTGCAGACACACGCAGCCTGCCTGCACACGCCCGCACACCCGGCTCTCACATGCACACACACAAGCACCCAGGCACCCAGACACTCGCAGGAGCCCCCACACACCTGGCTCTGCTTCTGACCCGGCTCGCACACTCACACTCCCGGCCTGGCAGGTCCCAGGCCCAGAGCTGGCACATCAGCACGCGTGCAACAAGTGAACGTGGCCAGGCTGGGTGCTTGCACCTCCGAGTGTGTGTGTGTGTGTGTGTGTGTGTGTGTGTGTGTGTGTGTGTCCGAGTTCTGAGCGTGTCCAGGGATTGGGGAGGCCCAGGAATGGGGCCAATAGCGCCATCTGCTGTCGGCTTCTGGAACTGCCCTCCAGGGAGTGCAGGCGGGGGCCACAGACTGGCTTTGCAGAAGGCCCTGGGCCACCTATGACCCTGAGAACCAGCTGGGGCCACAGGGACGCCCAGTTCCCTGGCCTCAAATAAGCCTTGTCATCAGAACCATCAGGAAAATCTGTACCCACGTGAGGGACCACCCGCCTTTCATGGATGGGGAAACTGAGGCCCGGAGTCAGGGAGCAGAGCTCTGTTGATTGGCCAAGGTCAGGGAATTTCACAAAGTGACTGTTTTCCTCAAATCCCTCATTTGGTTTCCATGCTAAGATCAACTTCCACAGTTCAGCAGGTGGGTGCTGATTTGGGGGGCCTCATGGGGGACCAGGGGCAGCAGCCGGGGTGGAGCCATGGGGGCTGCAGCCCTCGCCCAGCCTGGGCCCCGCCCCAGAGGATCCCGCGCCTGCTGTGCAACCGCGTGCTCGGCCAGCCTGGCTGCACACACACGGACACCCACCCTGAGCACGGGGGTGCAGGTGCGGATGCAGGATGCGGGACACGACTGGGCCAGGGCCAGGCAGGCGGCGAGGCCCCGGCGAGGCTGTCAGAGAGGGCCCCGTCCTGTCAGCTCACTCCCCAGCTGGGGAGATTGAGGCCCCAAGAGGAGCAAGGGTCGCAGTCCCAGGAGCCAAGGGCCCAGCGCGGAGCCAGCCAGGTCCTCGGGTCCCCAGCGAGGACCTCCGCCTCTCATTCCCTGGGGTCCAGCTGCCCGCCCCAAGGTGGCTGAGATGGGCCTGCAGAGAGCCTGGTGCCTTTCCTCTAGGCCAGGAGGCTCCGGGCAGCCTGACACAAGGTGCTTTTGACCAGATTCCCAAGCCCAACCCAAGGCCAGCTCCATCCCGGTATTCCTATTTTAACTCATGGGTGTTTGGAGAACATCCCAGGACATAATAGTAGTGTCATGATGCAGTGGGCTGAATGTTTGTGTCCCCCCCCCCAAATTCATATGTTGAGATCCTAACCCCCAACATGACGGCGCCAGGAAGTGGGGCCTTCAGGGGGTGATTGAGTCAGAAGGGTGGACGCCTAAGAAGAGGATTTATGCTCTTATAAAAAGGACCCCAAGCCAGGAATGGTGACACACGCCTGTAATTCCAGTACTTGGGAGGCTGAGACAGGAGGATCACAGTTTCCAGACCAGCCTCAGCGATTTGGTGAGACCTTGTCTCAAAAATAAAAAATAAGCCGGGCACGATGATACATGTCTGTAATCCTAGAACTTGGGAGGCCAAGACAAGAGGATTCTAGGTTCAAGACCAACCTCTGCAACTTAGTGAGACTCTCAGCAACCTATCGAGACCCTGTTTCAAAACAAACAAACAAAAAAAATTAAAAAAGGGTATATAGCTCAGAGGTAGAATGCCTCTGGCTTTAATCCCCAATGCCCCCCCCTACACACACACACAGATGAAATGAAGAAATAAAAATAAAGGTTGGGGGTGTAGCTTAGTATCGGAATTGCCTCTGAGTTCAATCCCCAGTACCACACAAAAACAAAAAATAAAAGGGACTCCAGAGAACTCCCTTACCTCTTCCCCTCACGTGAGAAGACAGCAAGAAGGTTGCAGTGAAGAAAAGTCCAGCGTGCGGGCACCCCGGGCCCAGGAGCTCATCCCTCAGAACTACGAGGAATCGCTTCTGCTGTTTCTGAGTTACCCAGTCCGCGGTGTTTTGCTACAGGGTCCAGAGCTTGATGGAGACGCGCGATCCTGTAGCCGGGGTCACGGCCCTGCGGGACGGATCATTCTCATCCCCTCTACAGCTGAGGAAGGTGAGGCTGAGGGAGAGGCAGTATCACAGCCTCTAAGTGGCCGCCCCAGGCCTCGCCCTTGACACTGGCTCCAGATCCCAGCCCCTCTCCCCCGCCTCCCACTGCCAAATGCCGGACAGGGCGCCATGCGTGTCCCTGGACCTGTTCGGTGGTGTTGGTGCTCAACTGCGACATGGTACCAACACACACAGAAGTTCACATGATGGGCATTTATTGAGCACCTACTGCATGCCGCGCTCTGTCCCAGGTACTGAGGGCACAGCAGAGACTAAAACAGGCCAACTCTCCTCTATGGGGGAGAAAGATAAACAAGATGATTTAGACAAAATACATATCCTGCCAGATTGTGATACCGAGTAAAATAGGGTGGGGGGCAGGGAGGGGTGACTGCACACAGGAGGCTCTGGAAGGTGTCATCAAGAGGGGAACCTGAAGAGCGGAGACCAGAAGGAAGTGAGGGAACCGGCCACGGAGATGTGGCTTCAGCAGGGGGAGTAGCCTGTGCAAAGGCCCTGGGGCAGGGCTGTGGGTAATTGTTTGAGAAATTGTCAGGAGGCCAGAGTGATGGAGAAAAGGGGAGAGGACGAGGCAGCGAGCCCGGGGAGAGGGCAGGGCTAAGGGGTACCATGAGGACTCCGAGGTTACTCTGAGGACATGGAGGTCATTGCCAGCAGGGAGCCGTAAAGCCTGGCTTGAGCTTCTGTGGTGGACAGACCATAAAGGAGCAGGAGCAGGAGCAGGGGGACTGCCGAGGAGCCGCCCGGCACCCCAGGGGAGGGGACGGCAGGTCAGGCAGAGGTCAGAGTGGAAGACAGGCGAAGGGGTCTGCTGTGATCTGGGCTTGAAGGTAGCTGTGGAAACACACACACACACACACGAGTGCGCAGTACAAACCTGGACCACCCTCAGCTCTAAAAGGGCCCGCTGCACTTAAAGTTCACTCTCTCACGTGGTCCCCGGTGACCGGCTGCGCACAGAGGTCAGGGCCGCCGGGCGAGCTGTGGCAATGTCGGGCAAAGCAGCCAACGCTGGAAGCAATTCTCGAACCTCAGCTCTTCACCACACCCTCATGCAAGTGGGGGAACTGAGGCACTGAGAGGCAAAGGGACTTGCCACAGTCACTCAGGGAGGAGGGATTAGGGAGCGGGCCCCTGACTTCCTGTCAGGCCGACCACTTTCTAGAGAAGGGAGGAGGAGGAGGGGCGGGAGGACCCCGGACTTCATGCCCTCCACCCAGGATCTGCCCACGCTGCCCGAATCTGCATCAATCCCTTAGTCACCCAGATCTGACAAAGGGCAAAGTCTGCGTCCTGCTGGTGCAAGGAGGGACCAAAGAAGTGGCTTCGCCCTCGGTCCCTAAATCAGAGGTGCACTGAAGGCCTCACACCAGACAGGAAAGGACCGGCATTTACATCCTCATTACCATCATCAATACCAGCACCACTACCACCACTGCCATGCCACCACCAACACCACCACCACCACCACCACCACTGCCAACTCCATTGTCACCCTCACCAGCACCAACACCAGCACCAACACCAGTACTACCAACATCGTCATCACCACCAGGACCAACACCATTATCTCCCTCACCAACATCACCCACAGTCACTGCCAACACCATCACCACCATCATCACCACGATCATGACACCACACCCTTCCCACCACAGCTAACAAACACCACCATTATCACCTCACCAACACCAACGCCAGCCCCAGCATCAGCAGCACCACCAACACCATTATCACCCTCGCCAACGTCACCACCACAACCAGTGTCAACGCCATCACCACCATGAATACAACCAACCCTATCACCACCCTCACCAACACAGCACCACGACAAACAGCACCATCACCGTAATCACTACCAACATCATCACCACCCTCACCAATACCAGCACAACACCATCACAACCTACACCAACGCCAATGCCAACACCACGATCGTTGACACCATCATCACCCTCACCACCAAAACCAACACCATCACCCTCACCACCAAAACCACCATCATCATCGCCCTCGCCAACACAGCACCACTACGAACAGCACCATCACCACCATCACCAACACCACCATCATCACCTCCACCAACCGACACCAGCACATCACACTGCCCTCACCACCCTCAACGGCTCCATCACCACCTTCACCTCAGCACCACACCCATCTCCTCCACCGTCACCATGACACCGTCGCCATCACCACCAACACCTCCCTGGCCTCCCCGCCAGCCCAGCGAGGCAGGTCCAGTTCCTCCCTGTCACTTCGGCAATGAGGAGGAGAGGCCAGAGGAGACAGGAGGCCAGCCCAGGGGTGGGATGGGAGCTGAGACACGGGGACCAGCGTCACTGTCTAAAGTGCGTGTGTGTGTGTGTGTGTGTGTGTGTGTGTGTGTGTGTGTGTTACTGGGAATTTAGCCCCAGGGACATTCTACCTCCAAGCTGTGCCCCCGAACATTTTTTATCTTATATTTTGAAACAGAGTCTCACTAAGTTGCTGAGGCTGGCCTCAAACCTGTGATCCTCCTGTCTCAGCCTCGCAAGCATTGGGATTACAGACGTGCAGAGCCCCCGCGCCCGGCTCAGATGGGCCGTCGGGCGGGGGCGAGGCGGCCCCTGCGGGAGCCCTAGCAGGGGACAGCGGTGGGAGGGAGCGGCTTCCGCGACAGGGTCCAGCAGGCAGTGCACCACCCAGGGATCCCGTCACAGCACACCATCTTAGCATGGGCTCGGCCACCATCACGTGGCCACCAGTCTCATGACCCTCGTCCCCGTGGCCAGTAACACTCACATCCCCATGGTGACCCCGGCCATGACGAAGCAGGCGCTCTCCCCTCCGCCTTGGACGGCTCTGAGATGGGGCTAGGCAGGAGGAGGTGCGCTGGGGACGGCAGAGGGAACAGTCGCACATGGCTGTCTTGATTGACAGGGCCTTGGCCAACCCTCAGGGCCCGCCAAGGACTGGGCGGTGCTTCCCAGCCGTGCTGCTCTGAGCCCCAGGGGCCAGGCCTGACGCCTGCTTCATCCGGTCATGGAAAGAGAGGAAGGAACCCTTCAGTCCTGAAGGGGGTTTGAGGGGGCAACTGCAGTGTCCACCCACTAAAAGAAGGCCACATGCCCGCCTTCTGTCATAGTGAGACACAGCTAAATTCTGGGCAATGACATGTGAGAGGTAATTATGTCCGCCACTTCTAAGTCAAGCCTGAAAAGGAATGGGCCTATACTCTCCTTCCTGCTAACTGGAATGCAAATGTGATGGTGGGAGCTGGAGCAACCACTTTGGGTGCAGAGGTGAGGCTACGTGTGCAAAAGGCAGTGTTGGCCGCCTGTTCTCACCTGTGCACCTCTGACTGCCTCTCAGCAGAGGATAACTTGTGCCAGCTCTAAACATTTGGGGAGGTCTCTCTGTCACAGGCTACTCTCTTTGACCCTTATTGTACATCACTATCTTGCCAACAGTGTGACCGCTCTGCCCACTGTCACCAACGCCAAGTGGCCACTTCAACTTCCAATCCTAGCTGTGTCGCCTGCATGCTGTGTGGCCTCAGGCAAGTCACTACCCCTTTCTGGGCTTCAATTTTCTCTCCAGAAAATAAGTCATTGCACAGTCTATACCTTGCAAGGTTGTAAGGATTAAACATTCCCTTCTCCACGCCTCCCTGCCCAGCATCGGAAGCAGGCCACCTCCTTGGTGGTGGCCCCTGAGGCTGGCAAAGGTCATCAACACGTTGTCCCCACCCTGACCTCTAGATGTGTCACTTCTGTCTCAGCTCTAGAGTCAGGCAGACCTGGATCCCAATCCTGACTCTATCCGTGCTGAACAACCTCCTCTGAGCTACGGCTTCCTGCCTGAGAGCCTGGGACGACCCCCGAGAGGACGACTGGGTGACACGTGGGGGTGCTGAGTGCACCGTGTTCTGGAGGAAGCCCTCAATCAATGGCAGCCACCGGCCGTGTGGCGATTGCCATTTGTCTTTGCAAAACACCTTCAGCTTACTGTCAGGAGAAAGCCTTCCTTGCTGGGCCTGGGGATGAGGGGGCCAGGGTGGGCACCCACTCTGGGGTTCCCAGCGCTGGGAGAAGGGCAGAGATGGGCACGAGCCAGAGCCCGTTCCCTGGGAACCCGGTCTCCTGACCGCTGAGAATGGAGCTCCGGGTACATGGACCACTTCAGAGGCCACTCCCTAAAGCAGGTCTGGAGGGTCCCCAGTGGAGCCGGGGACAGGCGGCTCGTGGTTCAGAGCCAAGCCAGGGAGGGTCTTCTGCAAGCCCTCGCCCCTGTGTAGAGCTCAGCTCGGGGGCCTGATGTCGGGGTAACCAGGTCCCAGCCATCTCCCTAGGGCTGAGCGTCCTCCTGGGTGCTGAGAAGCTTGCATGACAAAACCGCCTTCCGTGTGGCTGGCGCCTGGACCCCACCTTCAGCGGTGCACCAGCATCTCTCCAACGGTCCTCTCGGGGTCCTGCCTTGCCTCTTGCAAACAATTCTGCGAGGTCCTTTCCTTAAGTGTTGGGGGTGGGGAGGGGCAGGCAGGAGATCTGAAAACCCGAGGTTAAAGGGAGGAAAGCACAAAGTAGGCATGTGAGAGTGGCATGTTTCAAGCAGGACCTGCTCCTTCAGCCTGAATCCTGGAAAGAAGAGAGCCCACAGGCACCTTATAACACAAGAGAGAACTCAGTCTTCGTTTCTTTAACTGATTAAGACTCTGGGGCTACTTGTCATGGTAGCATAACCTATCAGACACTGACTAATAATACAACAGCAAGTGTCCCTATAGCGTTTACTGTGGGCCAGGCATCATTCCAAGCATATTATATGTATTACCTCATTTAATCCTCGTGACCACCCCATTAAGATGCAGTAGTCCCCTTCATGAAGGGTGAATATGTTCCAAGATCCCCAGTGGATGCCTGAAACCACAGATAGTACTAAATCCTATGGATACTATTTTTTCCTGTTTGTTGTTACTATAGATCTTAGCAATCTCAGCATACAGCTTTTTTTTTTTTTTTTTTTTTTTTTTTTTTTTTTTTTTTTTTTTTCTTATTAAGTCAAGACTTTTCAAGCCAGGCATGATCACATACTCCTGTAATTCTAGTATTTGGGAGATTGAGACAGGAGGATCATAGGTTTGAGGCCAACCTCAGCAATTTAGTGAAGCCCTCAGCAACTTAGTGAGACCCTGTTTCAAAATAAAAATAAAACAGGGCTGGGGGTGTAGCTCAGAGGTAGAATGCCTCTGGGTTCAATTCCCAATACTTCCTCCCCCCAAAAGAATTTTCACCTTTTTGTTTAAAGGAAGAACTTTATAGCTTCTTTTTGACATAACAAATTGCCTTCTTTTTTACCCTTGCACTTTGGGACCATTAAGTAAAATAAGGCCGGGAACGGTGGTGCATACCTGTAATCCTAGCTACTCGGGAGGCTGAGGCAGGAGCATCATAAGTTTGAGGTCGGCCTGGGCAACTTAGCACGACCTTAACTCAAAAATTTAAAAAGGAGGATGGGACTGAGGATACAGCTCAGTGGCAGAGTACCTCTGGGTTCAATCCCCAGGACCACGACAACAACAAAAAATAAGGGTTATTTGAGCCCAAGTACAGGGATTCTGACAGTTGATCTGATACTCAAGACGACTAACAAGTGCCAGGCGAGTAGCAGACACAGTGCGAATTCACTGCGCACGGGCGTGATTCACATCCGGGGCAGGACGGAGCAGGACTTCACCACCACACTCAGGACGATGAGGAATTCAAAACGTACGAGTTGTTTATTACTGGAATTTTCTACTTACTAATTTCAGAAAACTATTGACCTCGGGTTCCTGAAACCATGGAAACTGAAATTGAGGCTAAGCAGGGAACTACGGTAACTGTCCTACAGACAAAGTTAGTAAAGTCCTGACAAGCTAAGAATCACATCCGAATTCAGCGAAACCAGGACCCGAACTTCATCCGTCCTTCTCGAGTGGGGCAGGATGGTTACCCCCATTCCACAGACGGGGAAGCTGAGACTCCACTCGCCCAAAGTTCTACAGCCTCCATCCCCCATGTCACGTGACCTGCGAGAGGTTTCTCAGAAAGGAAGCACCAAGGTCTCCTGCTCGGAGCTGGGCCAGGGCAGGACCTGCAGGGGAACGGGGATGTCCCCAGCCGCAGTGACGTCAGGGAGCCAGCCCCTGGGTCCCTCGCCTCCTCCTAACATTCAAGCTTGAGTTTCAGGAGCCCCTGGGCCCCTGGCGCGGGGGGAGAAGGCTGCGTCTGCCCAGGTGCTTCGGAGCTTTTGACACTCATTAATCTCCGCTTCTGGGCGCAGGTCTGGTTCGCATTAGCACCCCGGGCCCCCGGTCGGATGCAAGATGCAGGGCTTGGGCTCCATCCAAAAGTGTCAGACTCCACTGGGGCTGTTCAAACTACTTATCTAACATGCAACATCAAATGGTTTGATCTGCCAATCAGGCCCCCCTGGAGCTGCTAACTGGAAGCAGATGGCCCTATACATTATTGTATGGAAAACCCTCCTGCTTCCGAAAATCCTCCCGAAGGGAAGGGCAGAGCTTGCCCTGCTGCCCTGGACACCTCCGGGTGGGCCTCCAGGGTGGGCTCCGAGGCCCAAGGAGAATCGGCCTTGTTGCCTGTTCCAGGGGATGGAGGCCACTTGCTTCAGGTTTGCAGCCGGTCCCAATCCTGTGACTACTGCGTCTGCCGGGTTCTGCCATCCGGTGTTCGTGGACCTTTATAGACCAAGACAGCCCCGGCCACCAGGCTGGGTCCCAGCCCTCATGGTGGGAATGACTCCAGGGTGCCCTCTGACTCTGAGGTGGCCTGACGGCCATCCCAGGCAGTCGCCACCCAAACCAGAATCCTCTTCCCCCTCCCCCATCGCTCCAGGGCCAGTGCGTCCCCAAGGAGCACCTGATACCCACGGCCACCACTGGCCAGCGCCAGGCCGCCATCCTCACCTACCTGGACCCAGTGGCAGCTTCCCAAGGGGTCTCCGGGCCTTCCCAGGCAGACCCACAAGCCCCTTCCCCGCACGCCCGCCTCCTGGCTTTGAAAGGTGGGAGTTCTACCCCAGGACAAGGTCCAGATGCCACCGACTGGTGCCACGGTCTGATTCATTATCACTTTGTATTCCTTCCTGCAGGGCTCCTCCCCCTTTCTCTCCCCATCACGGCCTCCCTCTTCTTTTTCCCCCTCCCCCTTGGCCTTCTCTCCCTCTCCCCCCTGGCCTTCTAAAGAGGCTAACACCATGGGCTGGGGCAGAGGGTTCTACAGAATCTGACCAGTAAAATTTAAAATGCAACCTTATGTTGTGCCTTGTAGATGTGCACTGGCTGGCATTCAGTGAGCACCTACTATGCGCATTCTTCTCCATCATCGCTGATCTTCAGATGCCCCGTGAAGCTACTCTTGCTCCCACCCTCGAGGTGGGGAAGCATGGACTCAGGGACAGTAAGTAACCGGCCCAAGGTCACACAGCTTGGTAGTGGTGATGCTGGGGCTAAAACTGAGGTCTCCCGGAAGTCATACATCCCTTCTCGAGGGATCTGCAAAAGCAAGAAGCAAGCTCATTCATTTTGCCCAACTGAGGTTTATTCACACGCATTTACGAAGCGCCGCTGTGCCCGGCCATTGCTTAGAACCCAGAGGCCTGGGTCTGAGTGCTTTGGAAGTCAGAAAGTGAGCCCTGCCGGAGCCCACACGCCAGCCCCAGCCCTGACCACCAGCACCCCTCTGCCTGGGACACCCTCAAAGGGAACGAGCCGGAGCCTGCAGGTACCCGCCATCACCACCAGATGGCGGCTGCAGGCTGCTAAATCGGACCTTGTCCTTGGAGACCAAAAGGTCACCTTGGATGGTTTCTTCTAGAAGGGGCTAGCAGCATCCAGCAAGGGAAGCAGCTTAAGGAGAAAGGAACGAAGCAGGGATATTTTTAGGCATCCATCATGAAGTGGGTATAAATGGCCAGGCTGCAGAGGACCTCAGAGGAATCCCAACGAGACAACAGGGTGAGGCAGGGACCTCGGGGTGTCTGCTCCAGCGAGGCCGGGCCCCCAGTGCCCAGCACCGAGGCCCACAGGTGGCACTAGTCCTTCCTCATGGTGTAGCCCTGGATCATGCTGTTGAAGTAGGCGGGCGTGTTTCTCTCCGGGTAGAAGAGGATCATGTAGCACTTGGGGCCGAAGTAACCCAGGCTGATGGCCAGGAAGTTGAGCACGGTGACCCAGACGTCCATGATAGTGACCAGCACGCCATCGTGCACAGACATGAAGGTGCAGAGAGAGATGGAGGAGGTGAAGGAGAAGGTCATGCTGAGGGTGATGAACTTGGCCTCGTTGTAGTTGGTGGGCAGCTCCTTGCCCATGTAGGCAAAGCTGAAGCCCACCACGGAGAGGATCAGGTCCATGCTGGTGTTGAACAGCAGCCCGTTGCGGTAATTGGGGTGGCAGGAGGCGATCATGATGTTGGGGTCGTCGGGGTCGGAGCGGACCGTGGGGCTGGTGGTCGTAGCCAGCATGTTGCCGGCCACGATGGCCAACTTGAGGGTCGTGATGGAGGCCACGAAGACATAGGGCCCGTGGTAGCGGACCCAGAAGCTGTAGGCGCGCGGGAGGCGCCTGGCCATCTTGAAGACGCAGACGATCTGGAACGAGCGCACCGTGATGCAGGAGACGCAGACGGAGAAGCAGAGGGTGAAGAAGGCCTGGCGGCAGAGGCAGGTGAACACCGTGGGCGGCCCTACGTACACCGGCACCATGGCGAAAGCCAGCAGCAGCGGCGTCAGCATCAGGAAGCACATGGGGCCCCCGGCCGAGCGCACCATGGGCGTCTGGAAGTGCTTCCAGAAGATGAGCATGATGGCCAGCGTGCTACAGAAGCCCAGGATGGCCAGCAGGGCCACGAGGATGGTGGGCGCCTCGTGCCACTCGAGGAAGGCCAGCCGCCGCTTGAAGCACGAGGTGTCTTTCTGGTGGGACCACGAGGTACTCGGGCAGGGCTCGCAGACAAGTTCATCTGCAAAAGCGCACACAGGGCTCGCAGGCAGGTTCACCTGCGGAAGCGACCCCGACGCCCCTAACATCAAGATCGCCTCCCCTGCCCCCCAGTTACTCTTGTTAGCCGAGGCCACGTCCTCCTCGCCTGCATCCTCCAAGCCCAGCCCTGGACCATAGACGGGCGAACAGAACGCCAGTAGTCATGGTTACGCTCCTGGAGTCTCTTCTGCACAGCAAATCCTCCCCAAATTTCCTTGCACAGATGAGGACACTGAGGCTCAGCCAGGTTACGCAATTTGCCCAAAGCCACATAGCCAGCAAGTTACAGAGGCAGGATTTGAACCCCAGACTCCTTGACACAGAGCCTACCAACTATAATCCTCCCTTCTAAGACCTCCTTTTGATGAAGAGACATTCAACGATTTCTCGAAGGAACCCTTAATATAGACTGCTTTGAAGCCATGCATGCTTGTAATCCCAGTACTTGGGAGGCTGAGACAGGAGGATCGCAGGTTCATGGCCAACCTCAGCTACTTAGTGAGGCCCTCTGCAACTTAGTGAGACCCTGTTTCAAACTAAAGAATAAAAAATAGGACTGGGGATATAGCTCGCTCGGAGGTAGAATGCCCCTGGGTTCAATCCCCAGGATCACTAAATAAATAAATAAATAAATAAATAAATAAAAAGATTGCTTTGAGCATGATGGTGGCATCTGAGGTGGAAGGTCACCAGGAGACAGATAAAACCCGGCCCTGCCTTCTGACGGCCAACCAACCAGGAGAGGGAGGACCAGTGAAATCCTGCGGCAAATTCTCATGCAGCAGCTACTTTTCTAGCGCCCGTTTAATTTGCTAATCAACTCATTAAAAACAAAACAAAAAATAAATAAATAAAAAACAACTGCCGGGCGTGGTGGTGCACACTTGTAATCCTAGTACTTAGGAGGCTGAGACTGGAGGATCCGGGTTCACAGCCAGCCTCAGCTACTTAGTGAGGCCCTCCACAACTTAGTGAGACCCTGTTTCAAAAGAAAGAATAAAAATAGGGCTGGGGGTGTAGCTCGGAGGTAGAATGCCCCTGAGTTCAATCCCCAGAACCGCAAAAAAAAAAATAACCTTTTGAGATTCACATCTGAACTGTGCTCAATGGTGTGGACATGGGGTTGGCCCTGCCCCACCCTCCTGGAGCTTGTGCTAATCCCTCCCGTCAAGTCATCTAAGCCCATCCAGTGGGTGACCACATTAGACACGCAGGAGGCCAGAGAGAGGGGCCGGATACTGTTCCTGGTTGCCAAAACCTCCCTTCTGTCGGGGGAGCCATTCATTCACTGACGACTCGATGCACACTCTCGGGCCCGACGCCCCTGGTCCCTAAGCTGAGTGTCTGCAGTGGGGATCAGGACAGTCAGCCTTGGGAAAGTGTGGTCCTTCCTCCCTCCATCCTGGAACCAGCGTGTGTTAGGGAGTTTTGCTCCACATCAGGTCCTGGGAAGCCACAAGAGGAGTTAGACGTGGCCCCTGGCCTTTGGATACCTAGTCCCCCGGGGACACCGGTGGCAGGGTAGGGGTGCAGGCTGAGGGTGGGGGTGCCGGCTGTGGGCTGTACCTCCAGTCTGGTTGAGGAAGGTGCCTGGCAGGCAGTCAACGCACTCAAAGCAGCAGGGGTGGAGGCCCACAGGCTTCTTCTTTTGCCCACGATCGCAGTTCTTAGAACACCTGGACACGGGGACCTGGAGGAAAGAGAGCAAGAAACCTTGAGTCCTCTTTCCCCACCCTCTAGGGGCCCCATACTCTCCCCAACAAGCAGGAACCCTAAGTAGGGGAGGGCTGCTGGAATTGCCAATAGAACTGGACCTTTGTAGCCAGGCGTGGTGGTGCACGATTATAATCCCAGTACTTGGGAGGCTGTGATAGGAGGATCGCGGGTTCGCAGCCAGCCTCAGCAACTTAGTGAGGCCCTCCACAACTTAGTGACACTCTGTTTCAAAATAAAAGATAAAATAGGGCTGGAGGTGTAGCTCTGAGGTAGAATGCCGCTATGTTCAAACCCCAGTACCACAAAAAAAGGAAAAGAAAATGGAGTTTTGTAGGGACCCTCCTAGTGTTTCCTGCCCAAGTCCTAGTCCACTTTTCTCGGGAAGAAGCACCCAGCTGTTGAGACAGAGATGTTGCTAAGAGGATAGGATGCCACCCTGGGGCTGCTGGAGGCCATGTTGTGTCACAAAGAAGACCTGCCCAAGAAAGGATCTCAGAGATAGATGACAGATAGACAGACAGACAGACAGACAGACAGACAGACACCTGGATCTATTCTGGCCCGAAGCCCACCATCTGCCCAGGAACTCTTTGCTGCCATAAACTTTTTTGTCATTTGCAACCAAGATTCCTAATGGCAACCCTTCTGGAGGGGCAGGGGGTTTTCAGGTGAACAAGGACAGGTGGGCAGTGAGCATGCCGGCTGTTTTCAGTGCTAAGATTTCTAGAACCTAGAAGAATCCAGCCCAGAAGAGGCTCCAAGCATGGTGTGTTGAATGAATGACGAGGCGGAGAGGACGGCAGGGTCAGGGAGACGCAAGGTCTGGGCCTGCGGGAGTGAGCATGCGCGGGCAGAGCAGGGGGCGGCAGCCGGGGAGAGTGGAGTGGCAGACCCCCTTCTGAAGGCTCCGCTCCTGCGCCTGTGCCCTGAACGTGTAGAGCTAGAGCCCGTCACTGCGGTCCTCCAGCAGGCACGCAGGCTGGTGAGAGCGACTGTAGCAAGGCCATTCTGATGATGGATTAGGAGACCATCACGGGGGTGAAGACAGGTGCACACAAGACAGGCAAGGAGGGGCACAGTAGAGCCACGTGACTCCAGAACCCCTTTGTTCTTTTCAGGGGGGAAGAGAGTACTAGAGATTGAACCAGGGGTGTTCGACATCTGAACTACACCCCAGCCCTTTTTATTTTGTATTTTGAGACAGGGTCTTGCTGAGTGGTTGAGGCTGGCCTCTCTGCTTCTTAACTCTCCAAAGTCCCAGTTCTCTGATTTCTCCACCTCTCCAGGCCCTCTTCACCGTGGCCATCAGGTGACATTTCCAGACATCTGGTCATCCTCCCTGCCACTTCTTCACCGAGAAACCTCATCGACTCTCTAGCCATCCAAACAAAACATCTGAGCTGGAGGCGGTGGCACATGCCTGCGATACCAGCAGTTCAGGAGGCTGAGCCAGGAAAGCCGCGGGTTTGAGGCTAGCCTTGGCAACTTAGAGAAACCCTGTATCAAAATAAAATAAAGCCGGGTGTGATAAAGCCGGGTGTGGCGGCGCACACCTACAATCCCAGTACTTGAGAGGCTGAGACAGGAGGATCGAAGGTTCCAAATCAGCCTCAGCAACTTGGGCTGGGGGTGTAGCTCAGAGGTAGAGTGCCCCTGGGTTCAATCCCAAATACTGCAAAAAAAATTAAAATTAAAAATAAAATAAATAAAACAGCTGATCCCCCACCAGGTTTCCTCGGCCTTCCATAGTCTCTTCCTCCTTACACATGATCATACACACAAGCACCCTTGCCTCCCCCAGACATACAGCCCGCCCCACACTGCCAGGCATCTGCTCCTCACTCCTAAACATGAGAACCTCCTCACTGTCTCCTAAATCATCTCGGACCCCTGGAATCTCATCCTGTCATTCATTCATAGATTCATTCATTCATTCCAAAAGTTCCTGGGCAGCCGGGCGTGGTGGTGCACGCTTGTAATCCCAGCATTCGGGAGGCTGAGACCGGAGGATCCAGGTTCGAGGCCAGCCTCAGCTACCTAGTGAGGCACTCCACAACTTAGCGAGACTCGGTTTCAAAATAAAGAATAAAAAATAGGGCTGGAGGTGTAGCTTGGAGGTAGAATGCCCCTGGGTTCCATCCCCAGTACCTCAACAGCAACAACAACAAAAAGAATGAGCAAGAGCAAAGAAGCGGAGTCTAAATACTGTGGCCTTCACCCTGAGTGAGACCAGCAGCCACTGCAGGATTCTGAGCACAGGTGCAATGGGGTCTGACATTATTTTAGCAGGATTGTCTTTGGGTGCTGAGTGTATAGTCTGTGAGGGGCCAAGACAGAAGTAAGAGCCCAGGTGAGATGTTTCTGCAAGAGGCCAGGCCAGGTGCCTGGACTTCCAGTGAGAAGTGGAGCGATTCCAGACATGTTGGGAGGTCGACTGGATAAGGTCTCTCTCTTGCTGGATTGGATGAGAAAAAAAGGTGTCGAGGAAGGCTGGGGTCGCGTTCACTGAGACAGGAAAACCTCAGGGAGACGTGGGAGGAGGCAGAGAGATATTGAATTGGTCTCTCCTGATGTATTTGGGTTTCCCTAGAGATTAAACTGAAGTTCAGAGGCGCAGCCTATCTGAAGATTAAAAAACTGGAGCTGGGGCGTGGTGGCACCTGCCTGTAATCCTAGTACTTGGGAGACTGAGACAGGAGGATCACAGGTTTAAGGTCAGCCTTTGCAACTTAGTGAGACCCTGTTCCAAAATTTAAAATACGCCAGGTGTGGTGGTGAACACTTGTAATCCCAGTACTTGGGAGGCTGAGACAGGAGGATCACAGGTTCACGGCCAGCCTCAGCTACTTGTGAGGCTCTCTGCAATTTAGTGAGCCCCTGTTTCAAAATAAAGAATAAAAAATAGGGCTGGGGGTGTAACTTGGAGATAGAATACCCCAGGTTCAATCCCCAGTACTGCAATAATAATAATAATAATAATAATAATAAGCTCTTCCTGGAGCACTACAGCCTGAACCCTCCTGTACAGGGTAGAGGCAGGCATACACCCCTTCCTGACCTCTGATGCCACCGTCCTCAGAACATGAAGGACTTAGTGGGACACCTGCCCGCTGGGTCCCAGGGCATGGGCACGGCACTGAAGCTGCTGCTGGGGAAGGATTCCATGGCCTCCAGCCTCCGGCCTCCGAGAATCTGTGTTTACCATGGAAGGCCGGCAGAGTGCCATCTTCTTTAATTAGGTGAGTGGCATGCAGCAGGGCCCCATCCTGGTCGAAGGCTTCCACCTCACGACCCCTGGTTCCAGTACCCCATTATCCTTGAAAAATCTCCTCCCCCACAAGCTCCAAAGCCCTGCAGATGGTGGACGTCTCCCTGTGCGTGCTGTCTCCACTCAAAGCTCCTCAGCAGGTACCAGCATCTAGGACTCGACTATGAGGAGCCAGGGTTGCCACCGTTGTCAACAAGATGCTCAAGAGCGTGGAGGTCAAGTTCAGGGCCAGGTGTTCCTGGTAATCCTACAGGAGCTGACGGATAGGGTCAAGAACTTCAGCCTCAACCTGGATGAGGTCGCCATCACTGAGCTGAGCTTTAGCCAAGAGTACACAGCTGCCGTAGAAGCCAAACAACTGGCCCTACAGGAAGCGAGGCAGGCCCAGTTTTGGGTGGAAGAAGGGAAGCAGAAGCAGCAGCAGAAAATCACTCAAGCTTCGCGAGATCCGGACGGTACAGAACGCCTCCAAGACAATCGCCCCCATCACAGGATCGGATCTATGGCACGGCTGACTACCTTGCGCTCAGCCTACAGGTTGAAAGTTTCACTGGGGGAAGCAACAGCCTCATCAAGGATAAGAAATGAGTCTGATAACCGAGAACGCCACCCAGGAAGAGGAAGGAGGTGTGTTTCTCCTCCCAGTTTTTGAGAAGCCAATTAGGGGTCCAGCACCCTCCTTTTCAACCCTAGTATCATGTGATGGTTCTCTCTGCACCCGTCCTTTTGAGCCCGCTTGGATTTTGGATTAAGGTGACTGAAGACCAACCTTCTTCCAGGGGAATGACTTTCCTGCTCCCTGTGTCGGCCAGGGAGACTGGGACAGTGTGTGATTTCACAATGATATCCTAGTGTTGTTCCCTCCCTCAAGGTGGGAGGAGACATCACCATCCCAAGGATTCTCAATAATTTTTATTACTTGAACTAAATATATATATATATGTATATATATATTAAAAATAAAAAGTTCTTAGGGTGTAGCTCTTTGCTGGGTTCAATCCCCAGTGAAGAAAGAAGAAAGAGGAGGAGGAGGAGGAAGAGGAAGAGGAGGAAGAAAGAAGGAGGAGGAAGAGGAGGAAAGAAGAAGGAAAAAGGAGGAGTAATAAAATTGAGAATTAGAAACATGATGTGTATTTCAACAGAGCAGAGAATAAATACAATATCTGAACCTTGGCACTCTTCAGGGTTGAAGACCAAGAAGGTGAGGAGGAATCAGTAAAGGAGACCTAGGAGGTGTCACAGATGGCAGGAAAACCAAGCAAGAATGGCCCCAAATTCAAGTAAAGATATTGTGTCCAAAAAGAAGATGTGCCTGACCATGTCCAAAGCTGTTCAGGGATTGACCGTGATGGTGACCACTGGATTGGCAGCACACAGATATTAGTGCCCTTGATACAACCAATTTCAGAAGAGTGGCATGGATGAACACCTCCTTGATGTGACTTCAAGGGAGATTGGGGACCCCTGGTTTCTAGCCTGACTTGTGAGAACCTAGGAAGCCATCACTCCTATCCTCACAACAAGAAAAAAGCTGAGCAAATTGAAAATCAATCACTCTTCTGAGATCCATCAGAGAATTGGAGTCACCGGCAGACTGCAGCCTCCAAAAGCGAGAATGAGGTGAATTCAGAAAGCGTTCAGAGGAGACAAAGAGCACCCCGTTTACTGGGAGGAGAAGCTGTTGCTGGAGAGAATGACAGGCAGGAAAGCCCACAGAGCAAATGACTGATCACTGGAGACCAAGGATGGATCACTCTGAGATCAAAAACCTTCTGGGGCATAACCCTGTGGAGCAAGCCGGGCGTGGTGGCGCACGCTTGTAATCCCAGCATTTGGGAGGCTGAGACTGGAGGATCTGGGTTCGCAGCCAGCCTCAGCTACCTAGTGAGGCGCTCCGCAACTTAGTGAGACCCTGTTTCAAAATAAAGAAGAAAAAATAGGGCTGGGGGTGTAGCTCGGAGGTAGAATGCCCCTGAGTTCAATCCCCAGTACCAAAAAAAAAAACCACAAAAAACAAAAAACATAACCCTGTGGTGCCCCCAGTGCTTTCCTAAGTTTAACAGCCAGGAGCCCCCAGATTTTCGGGGTGAATACTGGAGAAAAATCTCCTCATGTTTCTAGCAGGGAAAAGGGAAAAGTAACCATTTTTCAATTTGAAATATGCCCAGAGTGTTCTGTTCAACTAGTCTGGGTTTTACCCATGCGTAACTGACATAGAAGAGGGGCAATCCCCAAATTCCAGTCCCCTCCACCTTCCTGTCTCATCTAAGGCAAGGGAAGTGGGGGGAGGGGGTACTGAGAAGCACTTGTGAAGAACACAGCTCAGGGACTCAGGCTCACTGTAAGACTGAGACCTAATCATAGGAGCAGTGAATACTTCCTTGCCCCCATGACTCACCACCACATCGGTCATATCCTTGTAAGGATTATAGCAGAAAGAACCACAGGGCTCAGACTCTGTTTAAGAAGGAATCTCTAGGGAAACCCAAAGACAGTAGGAGAGATCCCTGTCCCCCCAGACAAAAGGACATCAGAGGAAACTTTAGCCAAGAGAGCCTAACTCCTACCCAGAAAAGTATCAAGTCTCATACAAAATGTTTATGGGCTTCCATTACTTATAACCAATACGTCATGTCTGGTTTTCAACAAAAAGTGGCAAGGCAGCCAGGTGTGGTGGCACAAGACTGTAATCTTAGTACTTGGGAGGCTGAGATAGGAAGATCGAAGGTTCAAGGCCAGACTCAGAAACTTAGCAGACCCTCAGCAACTTTTGAAATGCTGTTTCAAAATACAATATAAAAAGGGCTGAGGACGTAGTTTGGAGGTAGAACACCTTTGGATTCAACCCCCAGTATCACCAAAAAAAACCCAGTTATGGCCAAGAAACACAGTTTGGAGAGACAATACAAGCATCAGAATCAGACTCAGATATGATAAACATTTTGGAATTATCAGATAAGGAATTTTAAGAAACTGATTAATTTGCTAAAGCCTCTACTTGAAAAAATAGACAAAATGTAAGAAAAGATGAGTGGTGTAAATAGAAAATGGAAATCCTGAGGAAGAATCAAAAGGTCATGCTAGAAATAAACAAACAAAAATACAAATAACAGAAATGAAAAATGCCTTTATGAGCTCGTTAGTGGACTGAATATGACTATGGAAAAAAAATCAGTGAGCTTGAAAATATGCCAGTGGAAATTTCATAAGCTAAAAACAAAGAAAAAATATTGAGGAAAGGAGATCAGAATATCCAAGAACTATGACACAAGTGCAAAAAGTATATAACATATGTATAATATAGTATATGTATTGAAGGAGAAGAAAGTTACAAAAGAAATATTTGAAGCAATAATGCCTGACAATTTTCTAAAATTAATGACAGACACCAAACCACAGATCCAGGGAACTCAGAGAACACCAAGCAGAATAAATTCCAAGCAAAATATTCCTAGGCATATTATATTCAAACTTCAAATAACAAAGATAAAATCTCAAAAGAAGATGGTAAAAGGGAGGTACCAAAAATATGTATATATGCATATATATATATGGTTACTAAAGGGAAAAAAGGGCATTTTATAATAGTAAATTCCATGAAGAAGATATAATAACTATAAACATATATGCGCCTAACAAGAAATCCCAAAAATACGTGAAGCAAAAAAAACAAATAGAATTGAAGGAATAACTTAACATATAATATTCAACAGTAATAGATAAATTTCAATACCCTACTTTAGGTACTGTTTAGAACTGAACACAAGATCAATAAGGAGATAGAAGACTTGAACAACACTTTCAACCTACAAGATCTGACACCTGCAGAAGGCTCTACCCACAGTATCGGGACACGCAGGTCTTCTCAAGTGCGCATGGGACCTTCATGTGTTGTTAGTCAGCTTTCCAACACTGTGACAAAGTGCCTGAGAAAATCAACTCAGAGAGGAACAGCTTATTGGGCTCACAGTTTCAGAGATTTCCATCCAGGGTCAGCTGGCTCCATTGTTTCTGGCCTGAGGTGAGGCAGAACATCATGGTGGGAAGGTCTGGTGGAGGAGAGCCGCTCAGCTCACAGCAGCCAGGAAGTAAAGAGAGAGAGAGGGAGAGAGAGAGAGAGGGAGGAAGTGTACAGGAGCAAAATATACCTTGCCAAGACATGTCCCCAAGGCCCCGCCCTTTCTAGCTAGGCCCCGCCTCTTCCAGCTAGGCCCGCCTCTCCCAGCTAGGCCCCGCCTCCTGAAGTTTCCACCACCTCCCAATAGCGCCACCTGCTGGGACCAAGCCTTCAACACATGAGTTTCTGGGGAACATTCAGAGCCAAACTATGACAAATCACCTCTGGTGATATTGGGCCACAAAACAAGTTTTAATACATTTTAAAAGACTGAAATCAAACCAGGTATGACCTCCAACCATGATGTAATGAAAATAGAAATCAGTAACAGCGCTGGGGATGGAGGCGCATGCCTGCAATCCCAGTACTTAGGAGGCTGAGACAGGAGGATTCACAGCCAGCATCAGCAACTTAGTGAGGCTCCTAGCAACTTAGTGAGACCCTGTTTCAAAACAAAAAGCAAAATAGGGCTGGGGGTGTAGCTCAGAGGCAGAACACCCCTGGGTTCAATTTCCAGTGTTCCCCCTCCCCAACACACACACATACAAAATTACAAATGAATCTAGACATGGTGGTGCACACTTATAATCCCAGCACCTGGGAGGCTGAGACAGGAGAATCCCAGGTTGGAGGTTAGCCCTTGCAATTTAGCGAGGCCTTCCACAATTTAGCGAGACTCTGTTTTGGAATAAAAAAATAAAATAGGATTGGAGATATAGTTCAGAGGTAGAATGCCCCTGGGTTCAATCCCCAGAGCCACAAAAAATAAAAATAAATAAATAAATAAAAAGGTTGGAGGTGTAGCTCAGAGGTAGAATGGCCCTGGGTTCGATCTTCAGTAACACACACACACACACACACACACACACACACACACACACACACACACACAGGCAAAACAAAAGCTCTTCGCGCTAGCTGTCAGACATAGTTGAAGGCACAGCTACCAAAACAAACGGGTATTAAATGACAGGCTGTAGCTAGAATGTTGTGTATAAAGAACCTCCACTGGAGACAATCCATGTGGACTTGGGCAACCTCTCTGTGCTCCGTGTCTTAATCCGTAAAATGCCCTAAGGCTGCTGAGAGACTTGCAGGCCAGCACAGGGCCAGGGCCAGGCACACACACATTCAATAAAGGCTTACTCGGGGGGGGGGGGGCACCAAGTGCTGTGTGCCTGGATGTCAATGTCAACATGATTTACATTATGATGTGAGACAATAATGCACCAATAAAAGTTATATTATCTAAAAATAAATAAATAAATAAAGGCTTACTTGGCAAAAGCCCTTGGCAACCTCCGCCCCCAGGACCTGGAAAGCCCTGAACACCCACACTTCTCCATCGACAGAGAAGGAGCGGACCCCGGACTACACCCCATGGTGCAGATCCCACCAGCGGTTGTTCTGACTCTGCAGGCTCCCCCCTAGGTACAAAGGGCCCTCGAACCCCAACCCGCACCCTGGGGCCCGTCCGCCCGCCCCGGCAAGCTGACCGTGTTGTTGTCCGTGTGCCAGGAGACGCGGTGCAGGTCCCGCAGCTCGCGGTGCAAGGGGTAGTAAGAGGCGATGCTCAGGAAGGGGTTCTGGTTCAGGTCCCACTGCCACTGAACGATGTCCAAGCGCAGCGGCACGTCCCCTTGCTGGTCGAAGAAGATCTGGTTGCCCAGCAGAGAGAAGTTGACCTTCCGGATCTCCTCGAGCAGCTGGGGGTCAGAGGGAAGGGAGGTGGAGCCGGCCTCGGAGCCCGC
Source organism: Graphiurus murinus (assembly GCA_004027655.1). Taxonomy (NCBI): domain Eukaryota; kingdom Metazoa; phylum Chordata; class Mammalia; order Rodentia; family Gliridae; genus Graphiurus; species Graphiurus murinus. The sequence continues at coordinate 197,244 of PVLC010000250.1, forward strand.
GGACCCGCCAGCACCCCACCCCCCCACACACACTGTCTGTAAAACAGGGCAGTGAGTCTTCAACCAGATGGCCTGGGCCTCAGCTCTGCCTTTTGCTGTGAGGCCTCCTACCTGTCACGTAACCTCTCTGAACCCGGCTCCTCTTCTGCAGAGTGGGACCTGTATGGCCCTGTCTTCTGGAGCAATCAGTGAGTGAATTTGTCAGGGGTGTAGAACACACCTGGGAAACAGGGCAGACTCGCCTCCTTCTGGGCACTGATCTTGTTCTGTCTCTCTGAGCCACCCAGCCCGTCCCTCAGGGAACCAAGGCCTACTGTCTCTCTTACCTGCAAAGGCCGGCCGGGACTGGCCCTGCTCCCTGGGGCCTCCCTGCCTCCCTGCTCCTTAGGGCCAGTTCTCTTTCCAGTTCCCTCCCACCCCCCAGACACTGGTACCAGCTAGAACACGCTCTGATGTATGCCTGAATTCCAGTCCTAGCTCAGTCTCCAATTCTCTGTGTGACTTTGGGTAACTCACTGAACTTCTCTGGGCTGACCCCAAAAGGGCTTCCAGCTCAGATAATCTGCCTCATTGATTTTCCCTCCCTAAATGGGGGAGTTCAGCCAGGAGTGGTGGCTGAGGCAGGAAGATCACAGCAACTTAGTGAAGTCCTTTGCAACTTAGTGAGACCCTGTTTCCAAATAAAAAATAAAATAGGGCTGGGAGGGAGTGTAGCTCAGCGGTAGAATGCCCCAGGTTCAATCACCAGTATCATGAAAGGAAGGATGGATGGATGGAAGGACAGAAAGAAGGAAGGAAGGAAGGAAAGAAGGAAGGAAGGAAGACAAGCCGGGTGTGACGCACTCTAGTAATCCCAGTATGTGGGAGGCTGAGACCAGAGGATCCGGGTTCGCGGCCAGCCTCAGCTACTTAGTGAGGTCCACTACAATTTAGTGAGACCATGTTTCAAAATAAAGAATAAAAAATAGGGCTGGGGTGTAGCTCGGAGGTAGAATGCCCCTCGGTTCCATCCCCAGTACCACAAAAAAGAAAGGAAGGAGGGAAGGAAGGAAGGAGGGAAGGAAGGAAGGAAGGAAGGAAGGAAGGAAGGAAGGAAGGAAGGAAGGAAGATGGGAGAGTTTATTGGGCTGCACTGTGGGAGCTCAGAGCTCACCTCACCTCGGGGACTAGCGGGTACAGGTGACTGGGGAGCTAGGCCCTGGCCTCCTCCCCTCCCTGTTCTCTGTTTGGGGGTGGGGGGGATGTCCTGGCCTGGAAGCCCCCTGGCAATGTGCACAGCTTGCTAGGCCCAAGGGCACCGGGTAGCTGAGAGAAGCAAGGCTCCATCCCAGGGGCTGGCCTGAGGGTGGGGATCAGGATGGAGGAGGCCCCTGGGGAGCCAGGCCAAGAGGGTCCCATGTCACAATCCAGCAGTGACCTTGCCAAGTCAGGCTGAGCAACCTGGGATTCGACCCTCAAGGCATCAGAAAGCACAGTCCTTGTAATTCCCCTAGGTGGGCGGGGCCTGGGCATCTTGGGGCTCCCCTATTGGTTCTGAGACCTGTTCCCTCCTCACCAACCCCCCCCCCCAACTCCAGTATTGGTGCTAAGCATCTAAGGCAGAGCCCAACTGCCTCTCCCGCCCCACACTCTCTCCTGAGGTGCTCGCTCATTCATTCATTCATTCATTCATTCATTCATTCATTCATCCACTTGATAAATAGTCCCTGAGAGCCAGGCATGGTGGCACACACCTGTAATCCCAGTACTTGGGAGGCTGAGACAGGAGGATCACAGGTTCGAAGACAGCCTCAGCAAGTAGTGAGATTTTCATCAACCTAACGAGACCCTGTTTCAAAGTAAAAATTAAAAAATGGGGCTAGGATTCTGCCTTCCCGCTGCGCTGGACAGGGCTTCACTGTTCCCCTCTCCTCCTAGGCGGGGTCCTCAGGACCTGACACACAGGGGTGCTCAGTAAATGGGACCGGATATCCTGCTTGCTATGACTGGTGCCCTCTGTTCCCCGTCGTCAGGACAGGAAGGAAGACAACTGGTTCCCCTCCCAGCTCCCATCAGTCCTGGCTGGAGTCAGCTGGAAGGTGAGGAGGGAGAATCACAGCCATGGGCCAGACCCACGTGCAGAGCCCCGGCCTGTGCTCAGCACGGCACCAGCTGGGGCAAGTCCCTTTGACTCCCTGTTCCCCGGTGTCCCCATCTGTGGAGGGTCAACCCAGCAGGACGGCTGCGCGTGAGAGCTGATACACACTGGGAAATCCGTGCCCAGGAAATCGCTCCGGGCAATTTTGTGTATTATTAAAGAAGCAGGACAGCTGATTGTGGTGGTGCATGCCTGTAATCTCAGTACTTGGGAGGCTGAGACAAGAGGATTGAAGGTTTGAGGACAGCCTCAGCAAGTAGTGAGATTCTCATCAAGCTAGTGAGACCCTGTTTCAAAATAAAAGTAAAATAGGGTTTATGGTGTTGCTTGGAGATAGAATGCCTCTAGGTTCAATCCCCAGAACCAAAAAAAAAAAAAACAAAAACAAAAAAACAAAAACCAGAACTTACAGTAAAATATAGGATTTTATCAGCTGGCAGCAGAATCCCTTTTAAAAAATAACTGCATTTTTTTTTCTTTTGGTACTGGAGGCTAAACCCAGGGACATTCTGCCTCCAAACTACATCCTCAGCCCTACTTTTTTTTTTATTTTGAGACATGGTCTCTCTAAGTTGCTGAGGCTGGCCTCAAACCTGAGATCCTCCTGTCTCAATCTCCCAAGTACTGGGATTATGGGGATATGCCACCACACATAACCAATAGCTTCATATTTTTAAGAATAAGTGCTTAGGGTGGCAAGGTCAGGCTCTGAAATTATGAGATGAAGAGATACAATTAAGATAGAATAAGAGCTGGGCATCCATGTTTGTAATACCAGCAACTGAGAAGCCTCAGGCAGGAGGATCCCAAGCTTGAGGCCAGCCTGGGCAACCAATCGAGACCCTGCCTCAAAATAAAATAAAAGAGTTGGAGGTATAGCTCAGTAGTAGAGTGCTTTTCTACCATGCATGTGGCCCTGGGTTGCATCCTCAGTACTATAAAACAAATAGAATGAGAGAGATTTTTTGCTTTGCGTTTGCAGTGCTGAGACATAACCCAGGGCCTTGAGCGTGCTAGGCAGCCCCCTAGCTACACCCCAGCCAAGGAGCTCACTGAATGGCTGTTACAGAAGTGAGCCAGTTATTTGGGGCTGGATGAGGATCTAGAAAAAGGGAGGAGAGGAGAACAAAGAGGGAGGAGAGCAGGACTTGGAGGAGTGGCTGAGCCCAGGACAGAGATGACCTCAGACTGCGAAAAAGCAGAGGAGCTGCTCAGAAGAGAGGCATTCAGTGACAAGATACAACGTGAACATCTCCTGTGTGAATCCCCTTTGCTCCCCCGACCCTCTGTAAAATCTCTAGCCTCAAAGGCTTCATGGCAGAGTGTGTGTGTGTGTGTGTGTGTGTGTGTACGCATGCATTTGCGCACGTGTGCGTACATGTGTGCGTGTGTAATCCCAGGTAGAATTAGGTGATGCAGAAACAGAACAATGAAAAGCTCGACACACTCGACTCAGGGCCTTGGGGAGCCCATGGGAAGACAGAAGTGCATCCCCAGGCCTCACTCCTAGAGGTACAGGGCACTGGACTCGCGGAAGCCCCTGGCACTTACACCAAATTCTACCTAACTGTCTAACAACAGGCCAACTGGAATGGTGATTCACCTTAAAAGGAATTGTGTTCTGGTATCAAGAAGGATTCTGGCCCTGTGTATCCAGAGGCAGCAGATGCCCCTGGCCTCCCACGCCCTTTACCCAGAACCCCCGAAGGGAGGGGGACCCGGAGCAGAGCCCTCAGAGGCAGGTAGCAGGCCCCTGTCCTCACCCGCCAGGGGTACACCACTTCTTTGGTGCAGCCGGTCTGGCTGCAGCCCAGGAGGTTGTGAAGGGCGTGGGCCACTGCGTAGACGGCCGTGTACACGCTGTAGACCACGCGCTCTCCGGAGAGCTTGAGGATGGTGTTGAAGGACTCGGTGATGTTCAAGCAGGCGTCACACTGCTGGTTGCAGGTGGACCGCTGGCTGGTGCTGTTGGGCGGCGTCGGCCCGGCCCGACCGCGGCGCACGCGGAAATCGCTGAAGCCCAGCATGGGCACCTTCTGGAGGGTGATGCCCAGGAAGGTGCCCGTGTGGCGCAGCTTGGTGAGGTTGTGCAGAACCGGGTCGATGGCCCAGGACTCGGAGGCAATCCACACGGTGCCCGTGAGGTTCCCGCGCAGCACCTCCTGGAAGAAGGCGTGCAGGACCAGCTCTGGGGAGAACACGACCACCACGTGCGCGGTGGTCTGCTGCAGCTTGAGCAGGATGTTCCGCAGGTGCGCCTGCTCCTCCGGCGTCAGGTCCTGGTTGGGCTCCGGCGTGGGCAGCACCTCCTGGAAGGCGATGCAGACGTCGCTGCCCTCGGCCAGCCGGTCGCTCAGCAGCTGGCTGTTGTCGCGGCCGTAGTCGTCGTTGCTCACCAGCACCACAATCCAGTTCCAGCGGAAGAGGAACAGGAGCTGCACGATGGCTTCGATGTGGTGGCTGGCGCTGGGCACCGTGCGCAGCGTGGCCGGGTAGCGCAGCTTGTCCCACAGCAGGTCCGAGATGGCGCTGTAGGTGATCTGCCGGGGAGGGCCGGGGTGAGAAGCTGCGCCATTAGCCGGGGACCCACTGGGCATGGGGCGGGGAGGGGCTCCACCTGCCACCGTCACTTGGGGAACACATGCCGTGAGCCAGGCCCGGGCTGGGTGTTCACACCACCATTGGAACGGTCATCGTGTGGTAACATGAGAGCCTACTGTGTGCTGGGCCCTGACTAGGTGATGTGCGCTGTTGTCGGCACGGAAGCATCTAAGGAGAGCCACGCCCTGGCTAGACAATGCTGGTCATCAGCTTCATCCCCATGATCTAGTGATGTTTACTGAGCACCTACTGTGTGCCGCTGAACATAGGCTTCCCTTGCCAGGACCAGGCTCACCAGAGGGTCACATTTATTCTCTTTGCCACCCTAACCTTCTGTTTTCCTTCTTTCTTTCTCGTGTGTGTGTGTGTGTGTGTGGTACTGGGGATTCAACCCAGGGACATTCTTCCTCCAAACTACACCTCCAGCCCTAATTATTTTTTTATTTTGAAACAAGGTCTCACCAAGTTGCTGAGACTGGCCTCAAAGCTGTGATCCTCCTGCCTCGGCCTCCCAAGTACTGGGATTACTGGGATTATCGGCATAGTGTGTCACTCTGCCAGGCTATACCCTCAGGGTTTCATTGTTCTGTTTTGTGGTTCTGGAGATTGAGCTCAGAGGCATTCTACCTCCGAGCTACATCCCGAGCCCTTTTTATTTCTTATTTGGAAGCAGGGTCTTGCTAGGTTGATGTGAATCTCACGACTTGCTGAGGCTATCCTCGAACCTGCGATCCTCCTATCTCAGCCTCCCAAGTACTGGGACTACAGGCGTATGCCACCGCGCCCAGCTATATCGTGAGGTTTTCTTCCCAGCTCACTGCCCGCTCTGCCTCTTCTGCGGGTTTCTTCTCTTCTCTATGACCTCTTAACCTTGGACGCCCTCGGCCTCAGGTTTCCATCTTTGTTTCTTCTCCATTCTTCCCCTCATTACCTCGGCCGTCCCATCCAGCCTGCTGGCTGTAGGGACCATTCCACGCCAGCAACCCCCAGGACACACCTGGCCAGGCCTCTCTCCTGCACATCAGGCTCAAGTCTGCGATGACCTCCCGGGCATCTCAAATCTAAGGCACCCCACCCAGCACCCGTTCTCCTCCGCGTCTGCTGCACCGACACCTTCCCGACTCCGTGGAGAGCAAACCCATCTTTCCTGTTTGACCCAGGCCTGACCCTCTGACCCTTCCCTCTCACACACGCCACTTTGGATCCAGCAGCAAGTCCTTGGGGATCTACTCCCCGAATGTGTCCATCCTGCCACCTTCCCGCTCCATCCTGGCCCAGCCGCCGTGGTCCCTGGCCTGGATCTCAACCTTGTCTCTCTCCTCCCTCCCATGCAGTCTGCCCTTAGCAGCGATGGCAGCCAAGTTGAGCTGCTCACACACCTGCCAAGCCACGTTCCTCCTCGGCGCAGAGCTCCCCGACAGCCCCGAGTGTCACTCAGGAAAAGCCAGAGTCCTGCAGGGGCCCCCGTGGGGCTCCTCTGGTGCCATTCCTACCCTCTGATTTCTTCTTCTACTCCCACCCACCCCCGCCTCAGTTCTGCTCACCCAGTTCTGTAAACAGACCAGGTGCCGCCTGGGGCCTTTGCACTTTGATGCTTCTCCCTGGGATGCTCCTCTCCTAGGTACCCACGTAGCTCCCTTGCCGTCTCCCTCTACCCTGTCCCAGTCTCCTGTCTGCCACCTTCCTGGTCCCCCCACTCTGCTTGACTTCACCTCTTGCCCATGACTCTTCTCACCTGCTAACATCCCAGGTCTCCGATTTATTTACATCTATTGTCTGTCTCCCCCACTAGAGGGTAAGCTCCACGGGGGCAGTGACTCGTGGTTGGCTCCCAGCTGTATCTGCAGCACCTGGTGCACAGTAGGTGTTCAAGAAATAGTTGTCAGCCAGGCGTGGTGGCACACGCTTGTAATCCCAGTAGTTGGGAGGCTGAAACAGGAGGATCGCAGGCTCAAAGGACCTCCTAGGCATCAGATGCTGTGCTAAGCAACTGTACAGGATGATGCTGAACACCTTCTGAGTTTCTGTTCCTGTGGAAGATGCTCGACATAGTAACAATGGCGTTATTGAGCACCTACTGTGTGCTGGAAACTTTTGCCAGATGAGCACCTCAATCTGCAGACAGTCCTGAGATGGGACTCTTATCTTTCTTCACAGGTGAAGAACCTGGGCTCAGAAGGGCTACGAGGTTTGCCACAGGCTTCCCAGGGGCTGAGACTCGGGGCCCGGATGCCCCCAGGTCTGTCTGCCTCCCCGGGCTGAGGTTGAAGCCCCACTCGCTCATGCTCCTACCACCATGTCCATGACTAATGGGGAAGGGGCTTCCGAGTCCCCAGGGCAGTCACCCCCACGCCCCTCCCCAGCCCTTCTCCCCGGCCCAGGGCCTCACCTGGGGGACGAGGAAGAGGGAGAGGAAGTTGGCCACAGTCAGGGTGGACTCGGAGTTGTCGGGGCCGATGACGGCCACCACGCGGGGCATGTAGTTGCTGTAGTTGTTGAGGATGGGCAGGAAGTAGTCCTCCTGCGCTAGGAAGTAGAGCACGGGCTGCACGTTGTTGGAGAGGTAGCAGATGTCCACCATCTCGTAGCCCAGCAGCACGCCGGGCAGCAGGCTGCTGTGGTTGTTGATCTCCTCCACGGCGAAGCGCATGGCCTGCATGAGGTTGTAGCCCAGCACCTTCATGTCGTACCTGCAGGCCGCGCGGTGAGCAGGAGGCAGGGCCAGGTCAAGGGGCCAGCCGTCCCTCCGCCCTCCGCGACAAAGCCAAGGCCCCGCGCGAGAGGCCACGCCAGAAGACTCGGGCATTTTACCACACGGTCACCATACGATAGCTCTAGGGTCACCATCACCCCTGTGGCCACCACTGACTCTGATCCTAGTGACCAACACCACTACCATCACCACGGCCCCCAGCACCCTTCTGTTGAGGTTCACCCGTGACCCCCAGTACCCTCAGCAACCTCCATGGTCACCAGCCTCTCTCCCCATCGCCACCCACGATCCCTAATTACCAACATCAACCCCACGGCCGTCACTGTTACCACAACTTTGTGACCATGGTTACTACCACCACCATCACCACCAACAACAACATCATGATCACCATCACCGTCACCACCACCACCATCCTCAAACATCACCACCACCATCACCATGAACCATCATCACCATCACCATCACCACCACCCACACCACCATCTTTGCCACCATCACCGCCACCGCCACCATCACCACCACCACCACCACCATCATCACACATCATCTCAACCATCACCGCCACCACCATCACTACCATCATTACCATCACCACCAAACATCACCACCACCACCACCATCACCACCATCACCATCATCATCACCACCACCATCACCACCATCATCAAACATCGTCTCAACCATCACCACCACCACCACCATCATTACCATCACCATGAACCATCATCACCACCATCGATCCACACCACCATCTTTGCCACCCCCCCCCATCTCCACTATACTCTTCACCAGCCTCATTATCACCAAAACTACTGCTGTCAACATTATCGAATCGGCACCACCACTGCCATCGCCAGCATCACCATCGGCAGACAGCGCGTCCTTGTCACAGGCATCAGGAAACCCAACACCACGCTTGCTGTCCCCACCAGCAGCGCCGCCCCCGCCCTTCTCAACTCAGCACATAATTCCCCCTGGCGTCATGCACACGCTCAACGCTTAGACACCTTTTCCTCTCGCCTTCCCTTCTCCCTGACTCCCAGAGTGTGCTCCCCTCTGTGGAAGGGGTCTCTACTTCCTAATCTAGTGGCCCAGGCTTCATGCTTACAGGAAGATGGTCCTCCCGATCTCCAAGGGGTGCCAGCATCCCAAGGGGCTCATGGAAGAGGGGGGAGAAAAATCCAATCCCCTTCAGCCCCGGGAGCACCCCAGCCCCCACTGGACAATGCCACCCTCCCTGTCCAGACCAAGAACCTGCTACAGAAAACCACGTTCTGCACTCACTGATTCCCTCACCCCGTGCCATCGTGGGGAACAGGGCTTTTTTTTTTTTTTTTTTTTAACAGTACTGGAGATTGAACTCAGGGGCATTCTACCTCCAACCTACACCCCCAGTCCTATTTTTTATTCCTTATTTTGAAACAGGGTCTCACTAAGTTGCAGAGAACCTCACTAAGTAGCTGAGGTTGGCTGCAAACCAGGATCCTCCTGTCTCAACCTCCCAAGTACTGGGATTACAAGCAGGTGCCACCATGCCCAGCCTGTAGCAGTGCTTTTGATGGTCTCTAAGATCCCTCTAAATTCAAACATCCTCTTATTTATTTATTTATGTTGGTGCTGGGGATTGAAACCAGGGGCATTCTACCTCTGAGCTGCACTCCTAGCCCTATTTTATTTTATTTTTTATTTTGAAAGCAGGGTCTCATTAAGAGACTGAGGGTCCTGCTAAGTTCCTGAGGTTGACCTTGAACCTACAATTCTCCTGTCTCAGCCTCCCCAGTACTGGAATTACAGGAGTGCAACACAACACTGGGACGACTTAGGTCTTGGTATCGTGGAACACAATATCAAGATTCAGTAACATGGACTCTCTGGTCCCTCCCTGGGGACTGGCGGGCTGGATCCTGGAGAGGGTGTTTTTTGATAATGAACAGGGAGGAGTGTCCAAGCCTCCGGTTGTGGCCTGGCCTCCTGAAGCCCCAGGCGCACCCCCGGCTCCCCACCTCGCCCCCACCGCCACGTCCAGCCTCACCCGCCAACTCACTCCTGGCACTGGGGCACTTGCAGGACGTCGAGGTGGGTCGAGCTCTTCATGTTGGCGTGGAGGGTGAAGAGGCCACCCAGGAGGTAGTCCCCGGCCAGGTAGAAGTCGGAGTTCTCAGCCCGCCCAGCCAGGACCTGCAGCAAGAAGAACAGCGAGCAGAGAGTCCTCGCCCGGGGCCCCATGGCTGCCAAGTGACGGTGTCCGGAGGTGGAGGCTTGACACCAGGACATTTGCACAGACATTTACATAGTGACGGTCCTGCCGCGGACCGTGGGGCACCGGGACAGGTGGAGGCTTCGGGGCTCTGGGGCAGCAAAGGAGGCTGGAATTAGGGCAGTCCTTCTGAAGGCACAGGCACATCGGAAAGGGCTGGGACAGAACTGTATTTGGAGAGAGAATGGGTTTCCTGAGACCTGGCCACATTCTAGCCTTCTGCCCCTTGTTTGGGAATAAGTGTGTGTGTGTGTGTGTGTGTGTGTGTGTGTGTGTGTGTGTGTGTTACCAGAGATTGACTCCAGGGGCATTCTACCTCCAAGCTACACCCCCAGCCTTATTTTTCATTATTTATTTTGAAACAGGGTGTCACTAAGTTGCAGAGGGCCTCACTAAGTAGCTGAGGCTGGCCATGACCCTGGATCCTCCTATCTCGGCCTCCCAAGTACTGGGATTACAAGCGTGCGCCACCACACCCAGCTATTTGGGAATAAGTTTTATCTCCTTGTTTAATGTTTCAGAAATAAAGGACATAAAGCCAGGCAGGGTGGCACACGCCTATAATCCCAGTGGCTTGGGAGGCTGAGACAGGAGGATCGGAGGTTTGAGGACAGCCTCAGCTACTTAGTGAGACCCTGTTTCAAAAAAAAAAAAAAAAAAAGTAGGCTGGGAGATGTAGCTCAGAGGTAGAATCTGGGTTCAACCCCCAGTGTGCCCGCCCCCTCCCACACACACGTAAAGAACATAGGCACTCCCAGTGAGAGAGAGAGAGTGGCAAGAGTCCTTGCCTTACAGTCCAGCTGAGCCGGGCTGGCACGCTGTAGCGTCCACACATCCATGCCACCGCAGTGACAGCTGGCATCTTCTGAGTGCCTGCTATCCATCCTCACCTGTCATGTTTCCAATATCTGGGACTGTCGCTAGCCCTGTTTCACAGATGAAGAAACCAATGCACCAGGCAGCTAAGAGACCCAACACACGCTGCACGGTTAGCAGAGCCACGCCTGGAGGCCTCTGACGTGGTGGGCTGGTCTTTGTTTTTCATCCAGCAACAGCAGCAAGGACAGGGACGGTCTCGGGGGCAGGGCCTGCTCCTCTTGACAGCTGCCACCATCCACTGTGAGCCATGAGACCCTCTGCACGCCACGGGAAGGGGTGCTGGCAAAACGGGAAGTTGAAAATTGTTAAAGTCAAAGGTGCCACCCTGGGGGCTAGCATGGAGGCAGCAGCCTCCATCAATTAGGGACTCGTCTGTATATCGATGACGTGTGGCCTCCCTGGGGCCTCAGGGGGCCCACAGAACAGCGCTGGCTCAGGGGGTCCCCGCCTGCACTGCAAGAGCCCCAAACCGCAGCAGCTCTGGCCTCCATGGCTCAGGGTCCTGCAAGATCCTCCTGGAGGGACACCCTCGGGGCCTGTGTGACCACAGTCACCTGCCTGGCCAGACCCCAGGGGGGGATGAGAGGGCTGAAATGCAACAACTAGTAAATTTCCAGAGCATATTAAATGCTCGCACATTGTATCATCTAAATTCTCGCAACTTCCCTGTAAAATTAGCCGAGTTTAAAGATGAGGAAACTGGGGCTCAAAGAGGCTAAGTGACTTGCCAGAGACACACAACTAATGGGTGGCAAAGCCAGAATGCACACTCAGGCCGCCCAAGCTCTGAGCCTCTGTGCTGAGTTCAGCTTGCAAAGGTCACTGATTGCCCAAAGCAGCTTCCGCTTCAAGACCCAGGTGTTGGAGAAGGGTCAGTAGTTCCAGGCACAGCCACAAGGGGGCGCTGTGACCACCGCCGTCGGTTGCAAAGAGGGCAAAAGGATGCTGGGAGCTGGGAGGTCCTGGGATGCTCTGGGGCCTCCTGGGAAAGCCAAGTAGTCCAGCAAAGATTGAGGGTGAGGCTATGGCAAAAGAAGGCATCCAGATTAACTGGGCACTCTGGAGGTCGTTCCCAACCTCGAGGTCCAGGGTGGGGACTCAGGAACTCAATGGCTGTGAAAGTCATTCATGCAGTAGGCACTGGCCAGGCTGGACATGGTGCAGAGCCAAGGACACACCAAGGACATGGGCTGCATTCTGCAGACAGAAATAGGGGTCCTGGGATGCTGTGTCAGAGCAAGAGGGCCTACAGAGCCGCAAACCCACCCATCACACAGGTAGGGAAACTGAGGTCCTGAGAGGGCGGCCCTTCCTTCCTTCCTTCCTTCCTTCCTTCCTTCCTTCCTTCCTTCCTTCCTTCCTTCCTTCCTTCTTTTATTTCTTTTTCTTTCTGGTACTGGAGCTTGAACCCAGGGGCATTCTGTTTCTGAGCTATGCACCCCCCAGCCATTTTTATTTTGAAATAGTGTCTTGCTGAGTTCCTGAGGGTCTTGCTAATTTGCTGAGGCTGGCCTCAAACCCACAATCCTCTTGTCTCAGCCTCCCAAGTACTGGGATTACAGGCATGTGCCACCATGCCCGGCTTTTCTACCTATTGAGTGTGACTGTTCTCTCCCCATCCTGCAGAAAAGGAGACCAAGGTTCCAAGAGGGGCACTAACTACATGGGTTCGCTAGGAGCTCTGGGGACTGAAGGGCTCCAATGAAGAGGAGTAACTGGGTTCCCACTGACAGGGAGAGCTTCTTCATGCAACCTCAGCATGGACAGCTCTAAAGGCCAGACTGAAGGAGGAGGACGCCTGGCTTCTGGTTCATCTCTGCCCCAGTGTCATGCTGTCCCTGAGCAAGACAGCTCTGTTGTCCTGGCCTCAGTCCCCCCATCTGTAAAATGGACTCTGCACCTTCACATTGCAGGCGAGGCTTCTTTTGCGATTCCAAGGAAAGCCCTGCACACTTAACATACCCGACATGAGCAGCTGGGTCCCAGTATGTCTGGAGCCCCACGTCGCAGGGATGGTCCTTCTGTGCTGCACACGTGGCCCGTGCCCAAAGTCACCTGGCAAAGCTGTCACCCGCATGGCCTGGGCCAGGACCCGAAGTCCCTGGGCTTGTTCTGCGTGGCCACAGGTTGCTGCGGTGGCGGCCAGCCATGACGGAGTTATGAAAATCATGGGAAGTCCGGGGGTCACCATGGAAATGACTCACCAGGAGCTGCCCATTTGCCTGGGCTTCTGCTCCCGGGCGCGCACGGAAAGAAGTTGGACTCCCCAGCTGGCGGGGGCTGCCTTGAACTTCCTTCCTCCTGGCAGGCGCCTGGTGCTGGAAGGGTGTGGGGCCGGGAGCAGGGACTGGCGGCTGCACCGGCTCCCCCGGCGCCCGCCACCCTCCCATCTGACTCCCACATCGCTGCATTTACTTCTCTGCCTTCCCGGTCTTTCCCACCTCCTTTTGATCCAGGGCAAAACTGGGCTGCTGGAAACCTCCCTCCAATCTGGCTGAGGGTGGGGAGGGGTGGGCAGGCAGGGCCTCCCCAGGGAAGGGCGGGGGGGCACGAGGTGATGGTTCTCAAGCCAGCCTGCCTGGTGCAGAGGGACCCCGGATGGACGAGGGGCGCTGGGGAGACCTCACAGGGCCCGGCCTCAGCTGCCCTCCTCATCCTACCCCTCGGAGAGGAAGGTTCAAAGTCCAAAGAGTAGTGTGGTGCCAGGCATGGTGGCCCAGTACTTGGGAGGCTAAGACAGGAGGTTCTCAAGTTCAAGGCCAGCCTTAGCAACTTATCGAGACCCAATTTCAAAATAAAGAATTAAAAATAGGGCTGGGAAACCGGGCGTGGTGGCACATGCTTGCAATCTCAGTACTTGGGAGGCTGAGATAGGAGGATCGCAGGTTCGAAGCCAGCTCTGGCAACTTAGCAAGGCTATCAGTAACCTAGTGAGACCCTGTTTCCAAATAAGATATAAAATTAGGCTGGGGGTATAGCTTGGAGGTAGAATGCCTCTGGGTTCAACCCCCAGTACAAAAAAAAAAATAGGGCTGAGGATGTAGCTCAGAGATAGAATGCCCCTGGGTTCAATCTCCAGTACCACAAAATAAATAAATATAAATAAATAAACAATAAAATAAAACCCTAAAAGGGCCTGGGGTTTAGCTTGGAAAAAGAATGCCCCATGGGTTCAATCTCCAGTACCAAAAATGTAAAAAGAGGGGAGTGGTGCGGGGGAGCCCTGAAGGCTGGGAGCCCAGGGTCGCCGAGGGCTGGACAGAGGGTCTCTGTTGGGGTAAGAACACACACTGGAGCCCAGAGGGGTGCTGCACCCGCCTCTCCAAACTCAGCTGCGTCTCTCTCCATCTCCCTGAGCCTGTTTCCCACCTGGGAAATGGGGCTGGCGTGGTCCAAGAAAATGAGTGGGAGTAGCTGGCACATCGCCCAGGAACAGGTTCTCAGCTAAATCTAGTCCCTCCTTACACAGACACAGACACACACACACACACACACACACACACACACACACACACACGCACGTACGCATGCATGCACCCAGGGCGAGGCTATGTTGAGGTTGAAAACCCCAAGTTCTCACTTATTGAGGACCCACCCTTGCAGGGCACGGGACCTGGCATTTTTGGTGGGGTGGGTACTGGGAATTGAACCCAGAGGCATTCTACCCCCGAGCTACACTCCCAGCCTTTTTATTTATTTTTCATTTGAAACAAGGTCTCTCTAGGTTGCTGAGGGTCTCACTAGGTTGCTGAGGCTGTCCTAGAACCTGCAATCCTCCTAGCTCAGCCTCCCAACTACTGGGATTAAAAGCCTGTGCCACCACGCCTGGCTCTGGCGCTTTGATTTAAACATTCCATTTGACCCTCAGCTCCCCCAGAAATGTCAACCCTGAGGCTGGGAGGTCAAGGCACAGTGCAGAGGCGTCAAAGCTGGGGCTTCATTCCTGGTCTGCGGCTCTGCAGGCTGTTCAGTGACGGTCACGACCTAGGGCGCGGGCAGTTGGAGATGTGGGACTGGAACCCAGGCCGGGCACTTCCCACTGGTGCACTCGTTAACCTGCCCTTGCCTCAGTTTCTCCATCTGTAAAAATAGGAATACAGGACATACTCTACAGGGCTGCCATGAAGAGGAGGCAATGGTATCTAAAGCAATTAGCACTGCCGGGCATGGCGCTGTGTTCCTGTAATCCCAGCTGCTCCGGAGGCTGAGGCAGGAGGATTGCAGGCTTGAGACCAACCGGGGCTACTTAGCGAGATCCTGACTCAGAATAAAATAAAAAGGGCTGGGGGTGTAGCTCAGTGTTAGAGCAGCCCTGAGTTCAATCCCTATAAAACAAATAAAGCACTTAGCACAAAGCTAAGTGATCCTCCTGTCTAAGGCGATCCTCCTGTCTCAGCCTCCCAAGCACCGAGCCGGCCTTGGAGGTTAGGCCAGCCTCTAAGCAGAACAGATGGAAAATGAGCAAAAGCCAAGATGGGGCTCCCCTAAGAGGCGCGTCCCCCACCCCCGGTGGCCAGGAGCCGGCGCAGGTGGCCACTCATTTCCTTAGAGAGCACGCTCCACTGGCCGCCGGGGGACAGCGGTGGCAGGGACATCCGGCCTCAGTCAAATGGTTCCGCTCCAAGCCCAGGGCTGCGGCCGGGCCCCTGGCCACAGCAGGGAAATGAAGGGGCACCTCGGGCAGCCGCGGACATGGGGACTTACTGTGATGGCCAAGCAAAGGGGTCTGGAGTCCCCTGAGCAGGAGCAGGCACCGGGGTCCCAAGAGCCACCAGCCCCAAATCTAGGGTGGGTTGGGGAGGGGGAGCAGAGTGACGGCTTTGTCACCCTCGCCCTCACTAGGGAGGCTAAGGTGCCAGGCTGGGGAGGGGAGTTAAGGGACCGTGAGGAGGAGGGACAGACAGGGACCTGACGGGGCAGGTGGCTGAGGAGCGTGTGCTGTGGGCACCCAGACCTGGCTCAAACCACGTTTTGTGTGTGTGTGTGTGTGGTACCGGGGATTGAACCCAGGGACATTCAACCTCTGAGCTATACATACCCCCAGTCCTATTTTTTATTCTTTATTTTGAAACAGGGTTTCACTAAGTTGCAGAGGGCCTCACTAAGTAGCTGAGGCTGGCCACAAATCTGCGATCCTCCTGTCTCAGTCTCCCAAGCACTGGGATTACAGGCGGGCACCACCGCCTGGCTAGGGTTTGCATTTACACTATCCCCCAGGTCTCTTGTGTTAGGCAGCCATGTTGGAGGAGGGACGTGGCTTCCAGGTTAGGGTCCCTGGGGACATGGCTGGGGACAATGTTTAGCCTGGGCGACCACTAACGCCTTCTGCTCTCCTCTCTTCCCTGCCGCCATGAGCTGACACATGTTCTTACCCTCTCTCTCTGCTCCTTCCCATGATGCCCTGAGGACCTGTAGCCCCGGCTCCCGCTTGGAAGCCGGTCTAACATGGCCTGAAGTCTCTAGCACTGTGAGAAGTTTCTTCAACTTCCTTCCCGTAAGTTCTGCATGCCAGGTGTCTGGGTCATAGCAGTGGAAATTCTGACCAAAACAACAGTCTCTGTGTCCCTACCATACAATACCGCCCTAGCCAGGCATGCCTAGAATCCCAGTACTTGGGAGGCTGAGACAGGAAGATCACAGGTTTGAGGCCAGCCTCAGCAACTTAGTGAGACCATTTCAAAATTAAAAGGGATGCGGGTGTAGCTCAAAGGGGTTCAATCCCCAGTTCCAAAAATAAATAAACAATATAAAATGCCTCCCTTTCCCCTGTGAGCTCCAGCTGCAGTACTCCAGGTTCCGTCCTCTGTTCCTGAGCACAGCCACCTGTGGGTTCCTGATCTTGCAGAAACTAATGGCAGCTTTATGGGACCCAGGGGCCTCTGCCAAGGAGTCCACCTGCTGCCCCCAGCTGAGACCCTCCACGCCGATGACCCTGAAGGGCAGAGTGTCGGGCAGGAGGTCGATGGGTTAGGAAACAGCCCTTCACTTTACCTGCAGGTGGAGACAGGCCAAGGGTACACTCTCCCCTTCCCAGAAGCACTTGGCCTGCACAGGGTGGACCCATGGACTCTAGGCTCAAGGTAACTGGCCACAGTCACTGCCCTCCATGCCGTCGTTTGGCCAGTCAAGGGGGTCGCCCCAAGGCAGTTCAACACCAGGTGTGGACGCACGTCCCAGCAATACCACGCCCTTGGGAGGTGACCTCTCTGCACCTCGGTTTCCTGATCTGCAAAATGGGAGCGTGGCAATGCGGACTGGGAAGGCCGCCATGAGTGGAGATGGAGTGATCGGCACGTGTATTGGTCAGAGATCTCCAGGGAAAGAGACCGACAGGATGCATGAAGCAGAGAGAAGCCGGGCAGAATGGTGCCCACCGCAATCCCAACGGGCAGGAGGATTGCAAATTCGAGGCCAGCCTGGGCAATTTAGTGAGACCCTGTCTCAAAAATAAAATAAAAGGGGCTGGGCATACAGTTCACGGGTAGAGAGACACCTCGCATGCCTTACAAGGCCCGAGGTTCAATCCTTAGTACTGCCAAATGGGAAGGCAGACATAAAAGAGAGACAGATCTTAAGGAATTGGCTCACATGATTGTGGAGGCTTACAAGTTCAAAGTCTGCATAGTGGGCATGCAGGCTAGAGACACAGGAAGCGGGGCAGTTCATGTCCAAGAGCCGTCTGCTGGCATAATTCCTTCCTGCCTGGGAAGCTCGTTCTTTGTTCTGTTAAGGCCTTCAACTGATTGGACAAGGCCCACTCACATTACGTAAGGTGATCCAGTTTTTCTTTCGTTTCTTTCTTTCTTTTTTGTGTGTGTGTGTGTGTGTGTGTGTGTGTGTGGTGCTGGGGATTTAACCCAGAGGCATTCTACCTCCAAGCTACACTCCCAGCCTGATTTTATTTCTTATTTGGAAACAGAGTCTCATTAGGTTGTTGAGAGCCTCACTAAATTGCTGGGGCTGGCTTCAAACCTGTGATCCTTCTGTTCTCAGCACCCCCAAGTACTAAGGATTACAGGCGTGTGCCACCATGCCCAACCCTTTTTTTTTTCTTTAAAAGCCCATGATTTAAATGTAACTCTTATCCAAAACACACTTTCATAGAAACACCCAGAATATTTAACCAAATATCTGGGCGCCACAGCCCAACTGACATATAACATGATTACAGTTGTTATGATGACAATGGATAAATAGTTAGCATTTTTAAAATCACTATTTGGCCCTGTTCTAAATAACTGTAGATAACTCGTGTGTGTGCATTTGAGGGGGTCTATAAGTGGACTCACTTAATTCTCATGATAACCTGTGTGGGGGCATGTGAGGGAACTATAACCATTTTACAGATGAAGAGACAAGGTCAGAGAAGTTGTGTAACTTTCTGGAGCTCACTTAGCTGGGAGGCAATGAGCCAGGATTTGAACTCAGGTCATCTGGCTCTAAAACTGCTGCCACCTCCAGCAAGCAGGTACCCCCAAATACCAGGGCCACCCTTCCATCCCTCGCACTGAGGGTGCTGTGTCTGCCGTCTACCAACGCATTGGCAATGTCGTCAGCCTCAGAGGCAAAGTGGCCATCCCCACCAGCAAGACCACGGCTTGGACTAGGAAGAGGCATTTTATTGGGTGGCTCTGGGTGCCTCTTGTGGCCACCTCACAGTGTAGAACCAGTAGAGACAGAAACATCTCCAGCCTGCACCCCCAGCTGCCACCCCGGCCCCTCCATGGGAAAAGACACGGATCCCGGAAGCAGAGCCCGCCCCCACCCTGGACGTGGGCCACGGGGTGAGACAGGAACACCCGGGAGCAGCACCCGAGCACCCTGCTGCCCAGCAGGCCCCTGAGTGCCCCTGGAAAGTCACCCCAGAACCCCATCAGAGGGACTTTTCCCCAGCCATCCAAGGAAGAATGGGCCACCGAGGGGCCGGTGCACAGCAGGGAAAATTCTAGAAACAATGTCCTCAGGCCAGGCTGGCAGGGGCCCAGGGCTGGGTCTTGGAGCTGGGGGGAAAGGCAAGGACTTCTGCCCAGGCGGAAGGGAGCTGCTGCAGGGAGGCCCAGGCCTCAAGTCCAGCTTGGGAGTCGGGGCCTCTAGAGGCAGGGCCAGCGAGCTGAGGGTCACCAGAGGAACACGGGTCCGCCCAAGGTGTCCACTGTCACACTTGACATGAAGCACCGCTGCCTGGCACAGCATGGCAGGTGGCAAGAATGACGCGTGTCTTGGGAGCACCCTGGAGGAAGGCACGGGCGGCTAAGGCGTGTGTGGGCACAGGAGCCGCTGGCTCAGGACAGAGACAGGGAGGATGGTGAGCAGCCCGGACCATGGAGCGCAAAGGCAGCGGGGGCCACCTGTGCCCTGCGGCCACCCCGGTCACACCGCGCCCTGGACACCTGGAGGAGCCGGGGCCCAGGCCAGGAGCCTGTGAGCAGTCAGGATGCCTCCTTCCCCCCCAGAGTCCCAAGAGCTGTTCCCTCTCCATCCCGAGGTCCCTGAGCCACCAGGCTCCAGTGTGGGGAGAGGGAAGCCGACAGGTGGGGAGCCTGCCAGGCGACAGGGTCAGCCCTCCCAGATGGGATTTCCAGGGTGCCTGAGAGGCAAAGGGGTGGTGGTCTGTTCTTCCTGAACATGGCCTCAAACCAGGGCCCGGGCACCTGGCCCCGGGGAGCACGAGGGACAGGGGCCCGTGTCCAGGGCGGGGCCCAGCTTGGCTCTAGAAGGGGGTCATCCTCGGGAGCCGGTGGAGGGGCCGGGCAGGGGCAGTGCAGAGAGGCCGGTCATCTGGATGGACAGACAGGCGGTGGCGCGGAGCGGGGCTCACTGCATGTACGCATATCTCCAGTCCCCCAGGGGCTTGTGGGTCTCCTTGATGACCTGGGGTGACGTCCAGCGCAGGATGTAGTGGGGGCCCCCTGGCTTGTCATTGGTTCCTGTGGAAAAGACAGTTCTGGTGTCTCTCCGAGAAGACACAAGGGTTCTGGGCAGAAGGAGCAGGGATGGGAGGAGTTGGCCATGAAACAAACAGGGCGTTGGCTTGGGCCAGGGGAACGGATGGGGACCTGGCCTGGGCAGTGGGCTGGGAGGCAGCCGAGCACATTCCTGCCAAGTGCCACGCTGAAGAGCAGGTGGGATACAGACGCCCAGGGGTGCAGGCACCCCACCAGCAGGGGGTGGAGACAGGGAGCACTGAGCAAGGAGCCCTGGTTGGGGGTCGGACACCTGGGGTGCCACTGAGATACAGTAAGAAATCTGTGTCCAATCTCCATACCCAATTCCCTTCCTGGACAGCTCCTAAGTTTCTGGAGTGGCAGGGGCTAGGGGAACATCTGTTGTTATTCATAAGCCCCTTCCATATCTGAATTTATGCCCATGAGTGGCTCAGAGTGGCAGGGGCTGGTTGCCAGGGAACCAGCAAGAGGTTAGTGTGTTCGAGGGTTGGAACTTTCAGCCCCTGGTCCACTGGGTGCAGGAGCTGTTGGCGGACTTAATCACTAATGGCCAGTGATTTAATTGATAAGCCTGTACAATGAAGCCTCCAAGAATCCCCAAAGGACAAGGTTCTGAGAACTTTCACGCTGGTGCACGAGACCACATCCATATGCCAGGAGAGTGGGGCAGCCCAAACTCCATGGGGACAGGAGGTCCTGCACACCGGAACCTTCTAGACTTCATCCTAGGTACCTTTTCATCTGGCTGTTCATCTGTATCCCTTAGAATATCCTTTGGAAGGTCTGGAGATGAAGCTCAATAGCAGAGCACTTGCTTAGCAAGCACCAGGCCCTGGGTTGGATTCCCAGCACCATCAAAAACAAAAACAAGCCTGTGCTCCCAGTACTTGGGAGGCTGAGAAAGGAGGATAGCCGATTCAAGGACAGCCTCAGCAACACAGCAAGGCTCTTGGCAACCTAGTGAGACCCTGTTTCAAAATAAAAAAATAAAAAGGACTGGGGGTGTAGCCCCCAGGGGTAGAATGCCCCTGGGTTCAAACCCAGTACCACAAACACACAAAAATTGTATTTAAAAAAATAAAGATTGTAATACATTTTTGTAACCCCCTTACTGGGACCCCAGAAGGATTTGGAAATACCAAAGTGGTGGAAAGCTTATTCCAAGAGATAAGAATAACAGACAACTTCCCAGACCTAGAGAAGGATACAAATACGCAGGTACAGAAGGATTGAAGGTCACTGGTCAGTTTCACTCAATCACGTCTACCCAAGACATCTTATAATCAAGCTCTCAAATGTGAAAAATAAGCCGGGCGTGGTGACGCACGCTTGTAATCCCAGTACTTGGGAGGCTGAGACTGGAGGATCCAGGTTCTTGGCCAGCCTCAGCTACCTAGTGAGGCACTCTGCAACTTAGTGAGACCCTGTTTCAAAATAAAGAATAAAAAATAGGACTGGGGGGTGTAGATCAGAGGTAGAATGGCCCTGGGTTCAATCCCCAGTACCACAAAAACAAAAAACAAAAAAAAAAAGTGAAAAATAAAGAGAAGATTCTTAAGACAGTAAGAGAAAAGAAACAAATAACTTATAAGGGTGTCCTGATTTACCTAATAGCCAACTTCTTAGAAGAAACCCTACAGGCCTGGGGAGAGTAGCAATTGATTTTCATAGTAGTGAAGGGGAAAAAAAAAAAAAAAAAAAACACCAACCAAGAGCACGGTACTCAGCAATGCTGTCCTGTAGAAATGAAGTAGAGACAAAGGCATTCCCAAACAGAAGCTGAGAGAATGTATCTCCACCAAACCTGTCCTGCAAGAAATGCTAAAGAGCATGTCTTTAAACTGACAGAAAGAGACTTTTATAAGAAGAAAACATCAGAAGGTAATGAAAATGACCGGTAAGAGTAACTGTGCAAGCCAGATGTAGCAGTGCACATCTGTAATCCCAGTACTCGGAGGCTTAGATGGGAGGATTGAAGATTCAAGGCCAGCCTCAGCAACTTGCAACTTAGCGAGACCTTGTTTAAAAATAAAAATAAATAGCCGGGGGTGGTGGCGCACGCTTGTAATCCCAGCATTTGGGAGGCTGAGACCGGAGGATCCGGGTTCGCGGCCAGCCTCAGCTACCTAGTGAGGCACTCTGCAACTTAGTGAGACCCTGTTTCAAAATAAAGAACTAAAAAAAAAAAAATAGGGCTGGGGGTATAGCTCAGAGGTAGAATGCCCCTGAGTTCAATCCCCAGTACTGCAAAAATAAATAAATTTTAAAAAATAAAAATAAGCCAGGCGTGGTGGCGCACGCTTGTAATCCCAGCATTCGGGAGGCTGAGACCAGAGGATCCGGGTTTGCGGCCAGCCTCAGCTACCTAGTGAGGCACTCCGCAACTTAGTGAGACTCGGTTTCAAAATAAAGAATAAAAAAAAAATAGGGCTGGGGGTATATAGCTCAGAGGTAGAATGCCCCTGAGTTCAATCCCCAGTACCGCAAAAAAATAAAAATAAATAAAATAGGGCTGGGGGTATAGCTCAGAGGTAGAATGTCCCTAGGTTCAGTCCCCAGTACCACCAAAAATAAATAAATAAATAAATAAAATATAAAAAATAAAAAAGAGCAACTATGCAGACAAATTCAGAATGCTTAATATTGTAAACATGGTTCATAAACTATTCGTATTGTCTCTGGTAGGTATGAATACTAAAAAAAGCAAAACAATTTTTGTGTGTGTGGTACTGGGGATTGAACCCAGGGAAGGTTCTACCTCTGAGCTACAACCCCAGCCCTATTTTATTTTTTTATTTGGAAATAGGGTCTTGCTAAGTTGTTGAGGGCCTCACTAATTTGCTGAGACTAACTTAAAACATGTGATCCTCCTGTCTCAGCCTCCCAAATACTGGATTACAAGTATGTAGCACCATACCTGGTATAAAACAAGACAATTTTTAAAATAATAACTATACTAATGTTTGGAGGTAGGCAAAACATAAAGATATAAAATAAAACAGCAAAAATTCAAAATGCGGTACAAATGTAAAG
Organism: Graphiurus murinus; assembly: GCA_004027655.1. Lineage (NCBI taxonomy): Eukaryota > Metazoa > Chordata > Mammalia > Rodentia > Gliridae > Graphiurus > Graphiurus murinus. Next base: position 219,812 of record PVLC010000250.1, read on the forward strand.
TTTTCTTTAAGCTTTTCTGCAGTGCTGGGGATCAAACCCAGGACATCATGCATGCTACACTGAGATATATCCCCATTTCTAGAGTTTTTACTATATTTTCCGTTTCTTTTCTTATCTTTATGATCATGTTGTTACTATTATTTAAAAATAACCAAAAGGAGCCGGGCGTGGTGGCGCACACTTGTAATCCCAGCATTCGGGAGGCTGAGACCGGAGGATCCGGGTTCGCGGCCAGCCTCAGCTACCTAGTGAGGCACTCCGCAACTTAGTGAGACCCGGTTTCAAAATAAAGAATTAAAAAATGGGGCTGGGGGTGTAGCTCGGAGGTAAAATGCCCCTGAGTTCAATCCCCAGTACCGAAAAAAAAAAAAAAAAAAAAAAAACCAAAAGGTGCTATATGTCATAGGTTTTGGTATATAATGTTTCCATTGTCATTTGTCTCAAGAAATTTTAAAATTCCCTTCTTGATTTCTTCCTTGATCCGTTGGCTGTTCAAGAGTAAGTTATTTGATATCCATGTATCCATGTAACCATGTATTTGGTTATTTGTTATAACCAAGATATTTGGTTATAACCAAAAGATGCTTATAACCAAAAGATTTTTTTGTAAGCCTTACAGTAAACCTCAAAGTAAAATTCTATAATAGACATACCAAAAATAATGAGCAAAGAATTAAAAGACACCACTAGAGTGAATCACTTAGCCACAAAGAAAGACTGTAAGAGAGGAAGAAAGAAAGGAACTACAATAAAATTAGAAAGCAAGTTACAAATTAGCTATCATAAGACCCTACCTGTTGATAATTACCTTAAATGTAAGTGGATTAAACTTGGATAGATCATATGACAAGTCATGAAGCACGTTCAAAAAGATCACGTGCTAAGTGTGTGTTCTACCCCTGAGCTACATGCCCAGCCCACAAACGAATCACTGAAAACTGAAATCATATCTGTTACAACTACAATGCAATAAAACTAGAAATTGGTCACGAGAAAAACTGGAAACTAAACAAATACATGCATATCAAACAACTTACTTGAAGAGCCAGTGGATCAAGGAAGAAACCAAGAAGGGAATTTTAAAATTTCTTGAGACAAATGAGAACGGAGACATTATATACCAAAACCTATGACATATAGCAACAGCAGCAGTACGAGGGAAGTTTATAGCAATCGATACCTATATCGAAACATGTAGGTGGGCATGGTGGCACTCACCTGTGATCCCAGTATTTGGGAGGCTAAGACAGGAGGATTGGAGGTTCAAGGCCAGCTTCAGCAACCTAGCAAGACTCTGTTTCAAAGCAAAACATAAATAAGGCTGTGGGTATAGCTCAGAGGTGACTTCCCCAAGTCCAATCCCTAGTTACACACACACACACACACACACACACACACACACACACACACACACACACACACTGCAAAGATTTCAAATAAAAAACCTATCAATAGCTGGTCATGATGGCGCATGCCTGTAATCCCAGCAATTTGGGAGATTGAGACAAGAGGATTATAAATTTGAGGCCAGCCTGGGCAACTTAGTGAGACCCTGTCTCAAAATCAAAATAAAAAGGGCTGGGGATGTAGCTCAGTGGTAGAGTACCTCTGAATTCAATCCTCAGTTGGACCTAAATAAATAAATACCTATCATTGCATCTCAAAGGACTAGAAAAAAATAAAACCAACCCAAAATTCATAGAAGGAAAGAAATCATAAAGATCAGAGCAGAAATACATGAAATAGAGATTAAAAAACAATCCAAAGCCGAGTGTGGTGGCACACACTTATAATTCCAGTACTTCGGAGGCTGAGACAGGAGGAACACAGCTTTGCAGCCAGCCTCAGCTACTTAGGGAGGCCCTTTGCAACTTAGTGAGACTCTGTTTCAAAATAAATAAATAAATTAATACATACATACAGCCAGCCAGCCAGCCAGGCATGGTGGTGCACACTTATAATCCCAGTACTTGGGAGGCTGAGACAGGAGGATCGCAGATTTGCAGCCAGCCTCAGCTACTTAGTGAGGCCCTCTGCAAATTATTGAGACCCTGTTTCAAAAAATAGGGCTGGGATGTAGCTCGGAGGTAGGATGCCCCTGCATTCAATCCCCAGTACTGCAAAAAAAAAAAAAAACAATACAAAAAATTAACAAAGAACTGTTTCTTCAGAAAGATCAACAAAATTGACAAACCCATAGAAATATTAAAAAAAGAGAAAGGACGCCAACAAATGAAACCAGAGATGAAAAGGGAGACATTCCAACTGAAACCACAGAAATTCAAAGGCTCATTAGAGATTAGTATAAACTGTATACCAACAAATTTGATAACCTAGGAGAAACAGACAAATTCCTGGACACAAAGACCTAAATACGACTTTTGTTTTTTGTTTTGAGGTACTGGGGATGAAATCCAGGACCTCACACATGCCAGGCAAGTGCTCTGAGCCCTTTACCAAGACTGAATCATTAGGAAACAGAAAATCTGAACAGACCAGTAACAAGTTATGAGGTTGATTAAGTATTAAGTCTCCCATCAAAGAAAAGCCCTAGATGAAGCCAGGCGTGGTGACGGATGCTTGTAATCTGTGCACTTGGGAGGCTGAGATACGAGGATCACAGGTTCAAAGCCAGCCTCAGCAACTTGGTAAGGCTCTTGGCAACTTAGTGAGACCCTGTTTCCAAGTAAAAAATAAAATAGGACTGAATGTGTAGAAGGCCCCCTGGGTTCAATCTCAGTACTGCATGAACACACACACACACACACACACACACACACACACACACACACACACACACACGAGATGGTATTGCTGCTGAGTTCTAACAAATATTTAAGTAAGAACTACCAATTTATTCCAAAAAACTGAAGAGAAGGGAAGTCTTCCAAACCCATTCTCCAACACCAAAATTACTCTGATACCAAACCAGATGAGGTCCCAAAAAAGAAAAAAAAATACTACAGGCCAATATTCCTAATGAACACAGACACAAAAATCCCTCAACAAAATATTTGAAAATGAACCAAATAATACATTATAAAGATTATTCACCAAGATAGAGTGGGATTCATCCCAGGGATACAAGAATGGTTCAACACATCAACACACACTAATCAATAAATACAATACATCATATCAACAGAATGAATGACAAAAACCATATGATCATCTCCAAATGCAAAAAAAAAAAAACACTTAATGAAATTCAACTTCTCTTTATCATAAAAACACTGAACAAATTCAATACAGAAGGAACATATCACAACATAAAATACTAAGTCAGCCGGGTGTGGTGGCGGACGCTTGTAATCCCAGTACTTGGGAGACTGAAACAAGAGGATTGCAGGTTCGCAGCCAGCCTCAACTACTTAGTGAAGCCCTCTGCTACTTAGTGAGATCCTGTTTCAAAGTAAAGACTAAAAAATAGGGCTGGGGGTGTAGCTCAGAGGTAGAATGCCCCTGGGTTCAATCCCTAGTACCGCGATCTTATACATGCAAGACTCCACCAATAAACTATTAGGACTAATTAACAAATTTAGCAAAGCTACAGAATATAAAATCAATATACAAAAATCAGTAGCATTGTTATACACCAATAGCAAATTATCTGAAATAGAAAACAAGAAAGATTTCCACTTATAAAAGCTACAAAAAAATTTTTTTTAAATAGCTAGAAATAAACTTAACCAAAGAGGTGAAAGAGCTCTACGATGAAATCTATAAAACATTAGTGAAAGAAAATTGAGGAGGACATAAAAAGAATAGAAAAGCATTCTGTGTTCATAGATTGGAAGACTCAGTTACCTACAGCCATCTGCAGATTCAATGGAATCCCTATCAAAATACCAAGGTCATTCTTCTCAGAACTGCTAGAAAGAAGAATTCTAAAATGTGTATGGAGCTGGGCGTGGTGGTGCACACTTGTAATCCCAGCATTTGGGAGGCTGAGACCGGAGGATCCAGGTTCACGGCCAGCCTCAGCTACTTAGTGAGGCACTCTGCAACTTAGTGAGACCCTGTTTTAAAATAAAGAATAAAAAATAGGGCTGGGGGTATAGCTTGGAGGTAGCGTGCCACTGAGTTCAATCCCCAGTGCCGCAAAAAAAAAAAAAAAAAATGTGTATGGAATCACAAAACACCCCAACTAGCAAATGTAGTCTTGAGCATAAAAATAACAAAGCGGGAGGCATGACACTACCTAACTCCAAAATATATTACAAAGCTGTTGTAACTGAAACAGTATGGTTTGGGGGAAAAATAAAAAGACACACAGGCCAATGGAACAGAACAGAAAGCCTAGAAGTAAACCCACACATCTATAACCCACTGATTTTTGACAAAGGTGCTAAGACCACCCATGGAGAAAGGATGGTCTTTTCAATAAATGGTACTGGAAAAACAGGTACCTGCAGAAGAATGAAACTAGACCTCTATCTATCACCAAGTTACAAAAAAAAAATCAACTTTAAGTGGATTAAAGGTTTAAATATAAGACCCCCAAACTATGAAGCTACTAAGAAAGCATAGGAGAAATACTTTCAGACATTGGAATAGGCAAAGATTTTTTTGAACAAGACCCCAAAAGCACAGGAAAGAAAAGCAAAAATAGACAAATGGAATTACACAAACTAAACAGCTTTTGCACGGCAGAGGAACTAATCATGGGAGTGAAGAGACAAGCTAGAGAGTGGGAGAAAACATTTGCAAATTATAATTCTGAAAAGGAGCGAATATCCAGAGTATATAAGGAACTCAAAAAACTCAACAGCAAAACAAAACAAACAAACAAACAAAAAAAGATTTAAAAATGGGCAACTGACCTAAATAAATATTTCCCAAATGAAGATATGCCAAAGGTCAAGGTTCATGAAAAAATGCTTAGCATCACAAATAAGCGAGGAAACATGAATTAAAACCACAATAAGGTGTCACCTCACTCCAGTAAGAAGGACTGTCATCAAAAGGACAAATGATAACAGGTACCAGTGAGAGTGTGGAGAAAAGAGACACTTGTGCACGTTGGAGGGAAAGTCAATTAGTACAGCCATTACTGAAAACACTACGGAGGTTCTTAAAAAAGTTAAAAATAGGCCAGGTAGAGTCACACACACCTATAATTTTAGTACTTGGGAGGCCGAGATGGGAGGCTGAGACAAGAGGATCAGAGGTTCAAGGCCAACCTCAGTAACTAAGTGAGACCATTTTTCAAAATAAAAAGTCAAGAAAAGGCTAGAGGTGTAACTAGAGGTAATATGCCCCTGAAATTCCAGGTACTTGGAAGGCTGTGATAGGAAGATTGCAGGTTCGAGGCCAGAATTAACAACTTAGTGAGAACTTGCTTCAAAATAAAAAAAATAGAAAAGACCGGGGGTGTAGCTCGGTGATAGAATGCTCCTGGGTTCAATCCCCAGTATCACAAAAAAAATTTTTTTTTAAATAGAACCACCATGCTGGGCGTGGTGGTACAGCCTGTAATTCCTGTACTTGGGAGGCTGAAACAGGAGGATTGCAGGTTCGAAGTCAACCTCAGCAACTCACTGAGGCTCTAAGAAACTTAGTGAGACCCTGTTTCCAAATAAGAATAAAATCGGTCGACTCTCACTCTAAAACTCTCCGGCTCACACTCGGTCTCTCCCTCTTGAGATGGCCCGCATTTGCCCTTGAACATGCATGTATTCCTCACTTTCCTAAATAAATATGTGTCTTCTTGGGAGGCTGAGACAGGAGCATCGCAGTTTCATGGCCAGCCTCAGCTACCTAGTGAGGCTCTCTGCAACTTAGACCCTGTTTCAAAATAAAGAATAAAAAATAGGGCTGGGGGTATAGCTTGGAAGTAGAATGCCCCCGAGTTCAATCCCTAGTACTGCAAAAAAACAAAAACAAAACAAAACAAAAAAAACTCCGTCTTTGTCTCTGAAGAAAAAGAGGAAGGAAGGAAGGAAGGGAGGGAGGGAGGGAAGGGAAGGAAACAGGTCTGGGGGTATAGCTCAGAGGTAGAATGCTCCTGAGTTCAATCTCCTGTATCACACACACAAAAATAAATTAATTAAATTAAATAAATACGTAAATAAAACTACCATATGACCCAGCAGTTCCATTACTGGGTATGTATCCAGAGGAAATAAATCAGTATGTTGAGGAGACATCTGCACCCCATGCTCAGTATAGCACAATCCACAATAGCCAAGAAATGGCGACCGCCTAGCTGTCCATCAACTGTGGTCCATATACGTCTTGGAATACCATTCAGCCGTAACAAGAATAAAATCTTATCTTTTGAGACAACAGGGACAGAAATGGAGATCGAAAACAAGTGCCACGTGATCTCATTCATAGGCAGAATCTAAAAAGTAGATCTCATAAAAGGTGAGAAGAGAATCGTATTTACCCAAGCAAGGCTGGGGAGAGCGGGGCCAGGCAGGGAGGGAGCGGGGGCGGGGGGGAGGGGCGAGGTTGATCGGAGCGTACTGGTTAGAGTTAGCTAGGAGTCAGAAGTTCTGCTGTGCTACGGCTCAATAGGGTGATTATATGTAACAATTATGTACATATATTCCAAAAAGTAGAAGGATTTTGACTGTTTTCCCTGCAAAGATAAATATTTGAGGAGACAGATATTTAACCAGATTCTGAACATTTTGCAATGTGTATGTACACTAAAACATCACATGCCACATCCATTAAGAGGCTCAATTTTTATGTATTAAAAAATAATACATTTAAAATAATACAGTTAAAAATAATGGTTGTGTGGGGGGCACTGAGGGTTGAACCCAGGGTGTTCTACCTCTGAGGTACACTCCCAGTCCTGTTTATTTCTTACTTTGAAACAGGGTGTCGCTAAGTTGCTGAGGCTGAACCTGTGATCTTTCTGTCTCAGCCTCCCAGGTATTAGGGTTACAGGTATGTGACACTGCACCCAGCTAAAAGTAAATTGAATGTAAAAGAAAAAGCAAATTCAAAATATAAAAAATAGCCGGGCATGGTGGCACATGCCTATAATCCCAGTACTTGGGAGGCTGAGACAGGAAGATCGCAGGTTCAAGGACAGCCTCAGCAAGTAGTGAGACTCTCATCAACCTAGCAAGACACTGTTTCAAAATAAAAATAAGCCGGGCATGGTGGTGCACACTTTCCAGTAACTGGGAGGCTGAGGCAGAAGGATTGCAGGTTCACAGCCAGCCTTAGCTACTTAGTGAGGCCCTCCACAACTTAGTGAGATCCTGCTTCAAAATAAAGAATTAAAAATAGGGCTGAAGCCGGGCGTGGTGGCGCACGCTTGTAATCCCAGCATTCGGGAGGCTGAGACTGGAGGATCCGGGTTCGCAGCCAGCCTCAGCTACCTAGTGAGGCACTCTGCAACTTAGTGAGACTCGGTTTCAAAATAAAGAATAAAAAATAGGGGGCTGGGGATGTAGCTCGGAGGTAGAATGCCTCTGAGTTCAATCCCCAGTACCGCAAAAAAAAAAAAAAAAAAAAAAAAAAAAAAAAAAATAGGGCTGGAGGTGTAGCCTGGAGGTAAAATGCCCCTGGGTTCAATCCCCAGTACTGCAAAATAATAATAATAATAATAATAATAATAATAATAATAATAATAATAATAAATTAAATATAAAAATAAAATAGGGCTGGGGTTGTAGCCTAGAGGTAGAATGCCCCTGGGCTCAATCTCCAGTACCACAAAACCAAAAAATAAAAATAATAAAAAATGGGAAGGAGAATGGCGCCTTCGTTCACAAGGTTGTTGAAAGCACTCCGAGATAGCACGCTCCCCGCCCACAGTAAGCACTCCATGCACAGTCCATGCACAGTGCTCTTCCTATTTCTCCTAACACCCCCGAGATGAAGGGTCTGCAGCCCCCCAGGGGAAGGGAAAGCCACTCACCAGAGGCGCGGGCTCCCCCGAAGGGCTGCTGGCCCACCACGGAGCCGGTGGACTTGTCGTTGATGTAGAAGTTGCCCGCCGTGTTCCTCAGCATCTTCGTGGCCTCCTGAACAACATCCCTGAGAAGAGGCGGCGGTAAGAGGGCGCCCACGAGCCCTGCCAGCCCACACTGGCTCTCCAGATCCAGCACGAGCCCACCCCAGGGACACGGGACACTGGCCAGCGGCCAGCAGTAGTCCTTGGACAGGACAGTCTCTGTCCTTCCTTCTCTGACCACAGTGCGGACTGAAGGAAGAACAGAGGGTATGGCTGAGCCTAGGGGAGTGCCCAATTTCCTATGTCTCAGGAGCTGGGGGACCCCTGGGCTCCCAGCCTTCCTCCTGGGTTCTTTCCCACCTCCGCAGATTCAGAGTGGTTGCAGCGTTCTGGGACAGGGAAACACGTGTGCGCCCTGGGCCCTGCCTCTGCACACCCACAGCTAGCCCCGGCCCTGCACCTTGCTTCTGCTCTGCCGCAAGGGGCAGTCACCTCTCTCTGGGGCCTCACCAGGTCCAGGGAGCCTGTCAAAAGCTAGGGGCCTCCAGAGCCCACCAGGAGGGCCCAGCATCTATCTATATTTGTAACACTGAGCCAGGCTGCCTGGGCTGGCACCCAACCTGCTGGGGCTGAGGGGAGGGGAGGGAGAGAAATCCCGGGCGGCTTTAGTGTCAGAAGCCACATCCTAGAGTTGGGGATGCAACACTGGGATTAGGGCTCGGGGTTGCGGCCACTCACTTATCCTGGGCGAACACTGCCCCCGTGAGGCCATAACTAGTGGTGCGGTCGACCAGCTGCAGGGTCTCTCTGTACTTGTCGTCTGGGTAGACATATACCGTCAGCACAGGCCCGAAGATCTCCTGGAGAGAGGCCCCAGGTCAGAGGTCAGGCCCACGTGCCCCCCCCCCCAGCCTGGCCTCCCTCTCCCCAGTCCCCCGCCTCAGTCCATATCTCAGCCCCTGCAAGAAGAGCCAGGTGCTGCCTCCTCTGGGTTCTCTCCAGCACAGCTGCGTCTGAGCCCCCTGCCCTGCCCACCCCACTGCAATCTGGCAAAATATCCCAGAACTTCTGGGACTTTCTGCCAAACCCACACCTGGAGAGCAAACAGTCCATGCCCTTGGAAATGGAGGGCTCTCGGGAACAGCTGGGGCTGGAGGAAGACCCCCGCCCACTTGCAGCCCCCAGCCACCTGGGCAAATGTCTCCCCCTCTCAGGACCTCTGTCTCAGCTGTAGAGTGACACCCGCCTCATCTGAGTCGCTGCCCCGCAGTGCCTGGCCCACAGTAAGCCTGCACCATCAGTTACCACAATCGCTGTGGTAGCCATGGTTGTTGTGGGCCCTGGACGTCAGCAGCAACAAGGAAGGAGCACTGCAGCTGGAGCCAGGAGCTCAGCACGGGCTCTGCGCCCTCCAGCTGTGAGACGCCTCCCGTGACGGCCTCGCCTTCCTCCTCTGTGAAATGGGTTAACGGCTCCCTGTGTGTGTGCGGTGCGGGCCCAGGCTGCCCGCCCCGGTCACCTCCTTCATGATGGGGTCCTGCGGGTCCTTGCTTTCGACGATGCAGGGCTCCACGAAGTAGCCCACGGAGTCGTCACACTTGCCCCCCGCCAGGATGGTCAGGCTGGGCGAGGAGCGCGCGTGCTCCAGCCACTTCTTGATGCGGCCGAAGGCCTGGGATGGGGGAGGAGAGGCGTCAAAGACAGGCTGGGGCCATTCCCAGCAGCCCCCAGAAACTCGGTGTCCAAGGGGCCCAGGTTCCGGAGCAGGGGGTGGGGAGGGGGACACTGAGGACAAAAGCCAGGGCCTGGACGAGCCGTGGCAAGAGACGAGGGTGAAGTGTGTACATGTGGAACACCTGTATGTGTATGTGCGTATAAACACACATCCACACTGGTACGTGTATGTGCGTATAAACACACATCCACACAGATAAAAGTACACAAAGACGTATGCACAGCTGTTTGTCTCTACATTTAAGCATGTAGTTATATTTAGACCTGTACGTACGTGTGTGTGCGTGCCTGGGGATGGGCCTGTCTAAGCGTGTGTGTGCCTATGTGCACATGGGTGTGTTTCTTTGTGTGGACCTACATGCCTGGCTACACAGATCTACATGACTGTATGCACGGATGCTGCATGTACATGTGCCACGTGTGTCTGAGGGCACATACACGTGGGAGGGCCTCCCTGTATGTGTGTGCATGAGTGTGTGCACACATGTGCACTTTGTGTATGTGTGTGTAACTTGGGATTGAACCCAGGGACATTCTACCTCCGAGCTACACCCCTAGCACCTTCAAAAATTTTTTTTTAAAAATTTGAAACAGGGAGTCCGTCCTTGAACCTGCGATCCTCCCATCTCAGCCTCCCAAGTACTAGGATTACAGGCCTGAGCCACCAGGCCCAGCACTTTGCACTTTTGAAGAAAGCCTGGTTCCAGGGTTGAGGGAGATGAGGGCTTCTTCTGCCCTTTCCAGGCTGTCTTGCTCAGAGCAGAAAGGCTGGGTCATCCCCACACCAGAGCCCCCCTTAACTCTTCCTCCCCCTCCCAGGCCAGGGCTGAACCCCCAGGAACACCCTGCTTCTGGCCCCGTACCTTGGCATCAATCACAGCGGAGAAGAAGGTCCCAAAATCCTCTGCAGGCTGCAGGCAAAGGAGAGACGGGGGCGAGATGAGGGGTTGAGGTGAGGGGCTGCAGGCCGCGCTCAGGGAGCCCTCCCCGCGTGCGCCCGCTCCCGCGCCCCCTGGGAGAGCGGAGTGCCCAATCCCATCAGCCCCCCGCTGGGCCGCGGCGGGTGGGAGGCACCAGGCACTCACGTCGCCCACTTTGATCCTGCCGTGCTCCTCCAGCAGCCGCCCTTTGATCTGCGGCCACAGGGAGCTGGGCACGTAGAGGCGGGAGCAGGCGGAGCACTTCTGGCCTCCGTACTCGAAGGCCGAGCGCAGGGTCCCGCTCACCACGCTGTCGACGTCTGCCGAGCTGTGCACGAAGTGGAAGTTCTTCCCGCCACACTCTGCGGGGAGGGAGGGGCGAGAGATGACGGGGGGAGGGCTCCCTGTGGCCCTGTCCCCAAACCACGGCCCACGTTCATCCACAGGACCCACCACCGGGGCCACAGTGAGACCCGGGGCAGAGCCACGGCCTAACAATGTCCCAGAAACCCACGAGCCAGGTCCGTTCTCCCACTCCACAGATGAGGAAACTGAGGCCCGGGGAAGGGGGATGCCATCGGAGGTCATCAGTTCCAACTCCCCCATCCCACGGATGAGAAAACAGACGGCCCAACACACAGCGGCAGAGGGAGGACCAGGATCCCAGGCCCCCGAGAGCCAGCGCGGCCCTGAAGCGGGCACAGCTTTCTAGAGGCGTGCCGGGACCCCAGTGCAGCAAGGGAGACAGGAGCCCGCTGTGTCAATGCAGGGCTGGGCCCTCCTCTCTCCTCACGGTGGGAAGGGGTTCCTTAGTGCAAGGAGCCCCAGGTGGTCACTACAATTTCTGGCCTTGCTGAAACACCAGCTCACAGTGGCTGCCAGGGCCTGCCACCGCCAGCACTCGGTGACAATCTCCCTGAAGCCTGGAGACCACCTCCATTACGTTCTCATTTTAAAGACAAGATGAGGCAGAGCGAGCAGTCACGTGCCCCAGGCTGGGCCTGGTACACAGCGGCCCCTCCACCGGGGCGGGGGTGGGAAGTTGGCTGTGAGAACAGAGAACCCCGTGCCCCCCCCCCAGGGGCTCTCTGTTCATCTCACAAAGGGGCTGGAAGGTGGAGGTGCACTAGATGGGCCAGAATGGGGGGCTCTCCTTCTCTGACGCCCCCTACAAAGCTCCTTCCAGCTCAAGAACAAAGTCCACACTCCCAGTGGGCCCCAGCTCATCCCTCGGGGTGGGGGTGAGAAAGCTGAGCCGCAGCCCCGGCTCTGGTATTAACACGCTTGTGCCCCGAGCTGCCTTCCCTCTCGGTCTCCATGTTTTCCCACAGAGTGTTCAATAGAATATTTAGTGCATGGGGCCTTTGCAAAATGGGGTTCTATGCCCCATGAGTTTGGGATATACTGCATGGCCGACCCTTAAAGTATGCAGTGTGTATCAGAGAATTAAAGGCTCTGAGAAGTCCTTCAGGCAAGGATTCCTTTTTGCTTTGTTTAACATAGCAGGTACCAAATTTCCTTAACCCATCTATCTATATGGAAGAGTTATCAATACATCAGTTCCCACCCGACAGCCCCTTCAGCCCCATCCGTTCCTCCCTCCTCCCTCCCGACTCCAGCCTCGGTTCATCTTTTCAAATCTGAGCTCCTTCCCACTCCTCTGCTCACACCTATGCCTCTGTCACCAGCCACATGTGGCTACTGGCATTTAACATAAGACTAAAGGAAACAGCACACTGCGGTGGTCACCCACGGCTTGGGGCCACCGTGCCGGAGAGGACAGACACAGAACGTTCCCTGTATCACAGGAAGGGCTGCACAATGGCGCTGGGGCCCCACCCTACCTATGGCGACATCGCTCCCTCCTCCTCTCTCACAATGGCCACGGTTGTGCTACACTAGAGCTACAGGGAGGGCGGGGGAAGACCCTTACCTCCAGCCAGGCGTGGGAAGGTGCGGTACCGGTCCAGGTTCTGGGCCACCTGTTTCCACAGGTGTTTGAAGGTGCTGGAAGCAGAAGACAGAGTGGGTATCAGGGAACCAGGCTCAGGCGTCCGGGGTAGGGAGCAGGTCCTGGCAGAGGAAAGGGGCTGAGAAGCCCAAGGAGGAGCTCTGGGGTCAGCTGCCCAGCAGGAGGCAGGCAGAGGTCGTAGTGGGTGGTGGTAGCTGGGAAAGGGAGGCTGGATGATAAGAGGGTGCAGGGGAGTCTAGGCTTTGACCCCAGGAAGTGCTGGGCTGCAGGCCTAGCTCAGGCATGTAAGGCGGTGTGATCTTGCCCTTATTATTTTAATCTCTCTGAGCTACAAACTCTGTACCTCACCTAGGAACTGCAGAAGAAGCCCCAAGTAGCGGGAATGTTCTGTGATTAGTTCCAACGCTGAGTTGAGAACTTAGGACCATGTGGGGTACACTGCAGGGGCCTAATGGGAAGGCACGCTGCGGTGACTATGAGGGGCGTCCCCGGCCCGGGCCCAGGCCCGAGGGGCCTAACCAAAGAGGGTCCTGGGAGAGGGAGTGCAGGCCGTGCCCTGGGCAGCCGCCCCGAGGGCCTCGCCGCCTCCCCAGGCTCCAACTGTGACCAACCTCAGCACCACAAAACAATAAAAATGCTAATCACCCAGGAGCCAGCGATACAGTAGCTAATACTAATTTATGACTTGCCCACCTTTGAGCCCGCTGCTCAGCCGAGCGTGGCAAAGGGGGGGGGGGCACGCCACCCACACATCAGCAGGACTCTGGGGGCCCCCGGCTGGCAGAGCGGGCCTTCTAGCAAACGGCTGTCCTCAGCAATTCTAACGCTGCCATCACCACCCCAGTGGGGAAGGGGGGTGGCGGAGCTTAAGGCTGGGCAGAGGAGGTAAGAAGCCACAGGGGGGTACGGGAAGGACCCCCCAGCTGCAGATTGGGATACCTGGCTACCCCCAGACACCCACCTTCACCCAGTTGACCCGAGGGCACCCCAAGGTCAAAGTGACAGGCGTGTGGTTCAGCTTCCTCCCAGCCTGCTTGTTCTCTGGGGTCCATCCTGAAGGACAATGTCCCTTCTGCCCAACGTTCTCACTGACCACTTCCTCCTCCTACCCTGATCCCAGGGACAGGCGCCCATCTCGGCACCTCCCTGCTACTTTTTCACTAGATCTGCCCGCTCTCTGCACCCCACTGTCTCTACCCGGGCTGGGGGCCATCACCCCACCCTGGGGCTGATGGCTTCCTAACCAGGCTATTGCTTCTGGCTACAGACACCTCTGTGGAGCAGCCACCGCGATGGTCTGGGATAAAAGAAGCAAATGCTGGGCCCTGGAGGGGCCAGCAGGAAAGCCATCAGGGATGCAAAGACCGGCGGCCAGGGAGACCGTGGGGAGCAGGAGAGCACAGCCCCCTTCCAGCCAAGAGCGCCACGTGGAAATGCAGGCCCAGGGTGAGCAGCGTCCAGGTTCTCGAGAGAAGCCAGTGCCTGGTTTTTTTTTACACAAGAGCATCCCAATTACACTAAGCTGGACCACCACTATTAGGAGTCAAAGAAAACAGCCACCTTCCAGGTCCAAGTGGAGGGCCGCCATCTGCAACCTCAGTGTGAAACTGAACTCTGAGACCAGCACTCCTGCCACTTCAAATCCTCTGTGGCTCCCATCACCTTTGGAATAAACTCCAGACACCCCACAGGCTCATAAGGGTCTGAGAGTCACAAGTCCAAATCCCCTAGAGGTGGATGGCCAGCCCAGGAGGGACCTCAGCCCTAAAACCCCGGTGTTCACTCATTACCAGCCTTAGTGTGAGCCTGCACAGCAGGAACTCCCAGGAGGGCTGGGGTGAAGGGGGATCTCTCACCATGCCCACCTTAAACCCCACCCTGGCCCCAGAACTCAGGCCTCCAGACACAGGAGCACACGAGGCAGAGGCAGAGGGAGGCCTCTGGCTGGTCTCTCCCCTGGAACACTCTTCCCCTCCTCCCTCTGCCCGGCCACCTCCTCCCCTTAGATCCCACCTCCTCTGCGCCTGCCTCAGCCCTCTCCAGTGACAGGAGAGGTACCCAACACCCACAGGTGTCATGTCCAGCACGCACGGCAATGTCCCTGTCCCTCCTTGCAAATATTCCAAGGTGGGAACCACCCCTCAATGGACAGGGGAAGAAATAGATTCAGGAGGCGACGTGGCCACAGTGGGGAAGCGGGTGGGTCAGCGTGTGAGCCGTGGGTTCCCAGCCTCCCCTGGAGGGCACCGCGGCAGGCAGCAGGGGACAAGGCCTATGCCACCATCCTTCCGGGACTTACGGCACGCTGCCGGTGAAGTTGATGCCACAGAGGTGCTCTGAGCTGGTGACGGTGTCCCCAAACACGGGCCCATCAGCTGGCACAAACTGGATGATGTTGGGGGGCAGGCCGGCCTCCCGGAGGACGCGGTAGACGGTGTAGCTGGCCAGCATGGCGGTGTCGCTGGGCTTCCACAGGACCACGTTGCCCTGCCAGGAAGTGCGCCATGACTCACAAGGCCCCGATGTCCACCCCACGCCGTGGTATGGTGGTCCCTCGGCTGGAATGGGCAGGCCCCTGGGCTGGCCAGGATGTCCTGTATCTAACTCTGCTCTCCAAGTGTCCGCCCCGTGCTGCAGAAGCTCTTGCCAGGGAGGCCCCTTCCCGGTGTCCCACGCTCTGACCAGGGCGCCCTTCCTCTAAGAGCCTCCACTGACCGGTCCTGCTATTCCCTGGCAGGTCTGCTCTCCTGTTTCTTGGTGCCCCCGGGAGAGGCTGGGCAAGCACTCACAGGCTCTCTCTGTGTGTGACCTGGGCACATCATCACAGGCACATGGGTGCCTGGGTGCATGCCCCATCCATGCGTGCCCCCTCCATGCGTGCAGATGGACGAGGACATACTGTGTGTGCTCATGGCGCACACATGGGCACCGCATCCAGCTGCACTATCTGGGGCCCGGCCTGCCGATCACACCATCAGCCTGCCCCCTGCCCAGGCTGCGAGTCTCCCGTCCCACAGCGAGCTCATACAGGAAAGCCATCGTCACTCTGGCTGTGGAGCCCAGTGACTTTACAACCACCGGCCCTGACACACACCAAGTCTACACCTGCTATCTGCTGTTTACCATCCATGTTGCCTTGACCAAAGCTGGGTGTGGTGGCGTTCTCCTATAATCCTAGGACTTAGGAGGACTGCAGGTTGGAGGACAGACTCAACAAATAGTGAGACTCTCAGCAACCTAGCGAGACCCTGTTTCAAAATAAAAATAAAATGGAAGCCGAGCATGGTGGCGCACGCTTGTAATCCCAGTACTTGGGAGGCTGAGACAGGAGGATCTGGGTTCACAGCCAGCCTCAGCTGCTTAGTGAGGCCCTCTGCAACTTAGTGAGACCCTGTTTCAAAATAAAGACTAAAAAATAGGACTGGGGGTGTAGCTCAGCGGTAGAATGCCTCTGGTTTCCATCCCTAGTACCTCAAAAAACAAATAACTAATTAATTAATTAAAAAATAAAATGGGGCTGCGGGCATAGCTCAGAGGTAGATTGCCCCTGGGTTCAACCCCCCAGTACTACACACAAAACAAACAAAAAACCCCCATATTTCTCCACTCTGTGTCTCAGTTTTGCCATCTGACAAAGAGATATATAATGGCAGCGCCCCCCCCCCCCCTTGGAGCCACCGAGAACAAAATGAGGCCACCTATGCAGGGTTTAATGGCAGCACCCGGCCAGCACCCAGGCCTGGTCCTCACGATGCTGTAACACAGACATCCCTGCTGTCCCTACTTTGCACATGAGGAAACCCAGCCCCAGGAAAGCCCAGGATCTCCCAGGCAGAACAAAGCTTGGATTCAAACCAGGCTTAGACCCTAAAGCCCAAGCTCCTCCGCCCACTGGGCTCTGCCCTAGGACCCACACCTCCCCAGGGCTCGGCGACTAGCACCACCGTCCTGCCATCCTCACCATCAAAGCCGGTATTCCCGCCAGGTTGCCGCCGATCGCCGTGAAGTTGAAGGGTGAGATGGCCGCCACGAAGCCCTGAGGAAGGAGGAGGCCGTGAGGCCCGGCTCGGAGCTCCCAGCAGCCCCCCGCTGGCCCCAGCCACCTGTGGGTACCTCCAGCCCCCGGTACACCACGCTGTTGGTGCTGGGTGGCACGCTGATGGGCTGCACCCCCTCCAGCTCCAGGGCGAACTTGGCGTTGAAGCGGAAAAAGTCGATGAGTTCAGCCGCTGCGTCCAACTCCGCCTGGATGACGGTCTTGCCCTGCAAGGCGGGTGACCAGGGCTCAGTGGCCACAGACACACCTGCTCTGCTGGCCCTTTTCCCACACAGAGCGCAGAACCAGGCCCCGGCAAGGACGGGAAGCCCTCAGTGGGCTGACCGAGCCTGTCCCAGGGGATGGGGAGGGAAGGGACCCTGATCATCAAGCACCTAAATCAGTTGGCCTAATACGCTCTGGATTGGCTGAGATTGGCAGCGTTCACTGACCCCCTCCACCCTCGCTGGGGCTGGGCACTACACACCTTAGTGTCACAGCAACCCTGATACAGTGATACACAAGGATCTGTGGTCATGACCCACAGACCAGGCTGAGGACCGGAACCTTCCAAACCAAGGGACACACCAGGCTGGGAAGGAGACTGGCTCAAAACCAGGGCAGAGACATCATGTGCGGGACGCGGCAGCCTCTTTCTAGGACGGGCAGCCTCGCTAGTTAAGAGTGGGCCAAGACCAGGGGACGGTGACTGTGATTCCCTTAAACTGTCACTATTCCTGAGGGCGAAGGAAAGCCACAGCCGGGGTGTCTGGAAGAGCCCCATTGGCAGATGACAGCGTATGTCTCAGGGCCAGCGGCTCCTTGGCACACAGGGTCACGCAGGTGCATGCGGTGAGCGCTGTGGGGCCCAGGGAGCTAAGATGTGCAGCGTGCTTTCCAGAAGCTCCTGAGTCGTCAGCCAGACAGAGAAGGAACCCAAAATGACTGGAGCCCAAGCACGTATGTGTGTGTGTGTCTTTCTGCCAACGTGTGGCCCACCGGGAACGCTCTAGAGCCAGGGCACAGGAGCTGTCGTGCCACTTCTGTGCAGCAGAGGGGGCTCTCACCACGGGACAGGTGAGCGCGTGGGAGCAAATGGCCTGACCACCAGGTAGCCTGGGGTCCAGGCTTCTGTCATTTGCAGGAACCCAGGTGGGCTGCACTCAAGGCTGGGTTCCTGGAGAGGGAGAAATTGACCCTTTCTTCCCCGGATCTTCTCCCACTGCCAGCAACTCCTTGCTGTAACGGTTCCCTTGAGGACCAGAAGCTTTTTTATTTATTTATTTAGTGTGTGTGTGTGTGTGTGTGTATGTGTGTGATACCAGGGATTGGACTCAGGGACATTCTACCTCCGAGCTAACCCCTGGCCTTATTTTTAATTCTTTATTTGGAAACAGGGTCTCACTAAGTTGCCGAGGGCCTAAGTAGCCATGGCTGGCTGAGAACCTGCATCGTCCTGTCTGTCTCAGCCTCCCAAGTACTGGGATTACAAGTGTGTGCTGGCTATGGACCAAGAGCTTTCTAAGACTCCTAAAGATATCGTGCGAAGCCCAGAAAGGCGGAGGACACCAAGACATGATCACGATGGGTGGTAAATACCTAAGAACATGATATACCCCAGTGTGATCCGAGCTGTAACTTATGACACAAGCATGCTATGGGAGAACATGGCAGAACTCTTTGGGACCAGGAGGTTCAGAAAGCCTCCTTGAGGAGGTGCTGGCTGGGCTGAAGTGTCTTGCAGGAAAGGCCCTGGGGCCAGGTAGGGACCTAGGACTCGCTCCTCAGTGAGGGAGAGATCTTGGTGGCTCCTAAGCCAAGCGTTACCTGCTAGGTGTTAGAAAGACAGCTCTGAGGGGTACCAGGGTCTCACTGAGCCAGGAAGGAGGAACACTGCATGGTACCTGCCAGTCCAGGGGAAGCATGATAAGGGGTTGGCCCAGGCTGGAGACAGGAAATAAAGAGGAAGGGACAGAACACGGCAGAGGCACAGGCTCAGCACAGCTTTGTCTGATAATCTATGTTCCTCTGTTCTGGCTCCTAGCCCTTGTCCCTAAGGATACCTCTAAGCCTCCCAGAAGCTGGCTGGCCACCATCTGCTGAAAAGGACAAGGTGACTGCTTCCTGCCTCGCCCCACCCGGGCCACAGCACCTCACCTGCCCCACCATGGTCTGGGCCAGGATCTCCGCCCTTCGAGGCCCGCTCAGGATGTCTGCCGCCTTCAGGAAGATCTGGGCCCGGTCTGTGATGGGCTTCAGGTCCCATTCTTTCCTGGCGGCCAAGGCGGCCTCGATGGCTCTGTTGAGCAGTGCCTGGTGAAACAGGGAAAGGCTGGGCGGCCTCCTGCAGCAGGAGGGGTCCAGGGGAGGGGCAGAGATCAGAAAGGCACTGTCCCCTGGAGGAAGGACACTGGTTCCCTTGGCCCACAGTCTCTTGTCTCCACAGCAGACAGTCTGTGCCATCGCTGGTGGGTCACTCCAGGATCAGGGCCTGCTCTGCTGACTGTCGGAGCTCAGAAGGACCTGCCAGGTTGGCCAGCACGCCACGGCCCAGACCCAAGTCCCTCAGCTGTTCAACCTGCTCAGATCAAGGCTTCCCCTTATCCCTGGGACCTGTGGGCCTTGAACCTGCCAGCCAGAGCTCCAGCCTCAAGCTCAGAACACAGCCCGAGACACACACCCGCTGCTCCATCCCGGTGCCAACCGCCCTCATTGCTACCTGACGCCAGCTCCTAGACCCTGGCCTAGGCCACCCCATCCCTCCCGCCAGCCTTCCCTGGTGCCAGCTCCCTGCCTGACTTCAATTACCCTGACTCAGCCTCCCACAATCTACCTCCTCCCCAAACCAAGGTCTGCCCCACAGCAGCGGGCATGTCTGGCGGTGTCCCAGCCTGGCCAAGGCGGCTCTCATCTGACTCAAGTTCACCTCTGCATGCCTGGCCCTGGCCCTGACTCCACCTGGGGGCTACCTCAGTGCCAGACCCCCGCCCCCCAACACACACAACATACACATACACACTCACCAGGGCCAGAGAGAAAGGTGTACTGAGGCCCAGCCCAGAGCAGCAGCCCCAGACCCCGGGACACCAGGGACTCACCTTGTCAGCGTAACAGAACTTGGCTACCTTGTGTCCATGGTTAAAGGGCTGAAAAAGATAAAAAGTGGGGTCACCATCTAGGGGAGAGGTGGCAGGCCAGGCGGGACAGGCCAGGCTTGGAGCCTGGTGGCCAGGAAGCTGCTGGACATGTTCACTCTTCCCCCAGCTCCTGAGGTCAGCGGCCCCGGCCCCGCTAGTTCCTCCTTTTTGGAGGTCAGTGAGCACCTGCCACACGATGAGGAAGGCACGGCGTGCTCTGGAGGGTCACAGCCCCGGAGCAAGGTAAGGCCATGCACGGACCACACAGTCTCGGAAGGGAAGAATGGGCTGAGTGGTCAGATGGACATGGGTTCAAATCCCAGCTGTGTCACCTATGGGCTCCAAGCCCTGTGTAAGCTCGGGTTCCTTCTCCAAGTCCCCTCGTCTAGGAAATGGGCACGCTGTGCTCCCATGTCCCAGAATGCAGAGTGGGACCAAACAGAATCATGGGTGAAAATCCCTCCAAACCAGCTCCAGCACACGCCCGCTAGGACAGAGCCAGAAGGTATTTCCCCATTCCCAAAAGGACCATTTTCTCTACTCTCCCCCAGAGCAGAGACCTGTGGATTTCCTATTCCACCTGAAGTACACCAGTTTTTGGATAAACTCTGAGCAGTGGAGCCGGGGTCCAGCTTTCTGACCCGAGTTTTTAGACTCCACTGGGGAAAACCGCTAGGAATAAAGAACGATGCTGTGTGCCCCTCCCGCTCCTTCCTGCCCGGGGACAGGTCTCAGGGTCCACTGGACATGGTACCTTTTACCTATGGGCCTTTTATGGGTCTATGGCATTCAAAATTTGGGAGGGGATCGTGACCCTCCAAGACAGAGAGCACAGAGTTAACAGAGACGGACACCGCACTCGAGAGAGATGGAACCCTCCCGCCCTCCGCGCTTACCGACACCTGGTACCACACGTCCTGCGTCCACACCTCCTCGTCCCCCACCACGCATGGGACGGCTTCCGTCCGGCCCTCCAGGGCCTTCAGGGCCTGGGGAGAGGGAGAAGAATGCGGATGGGCATTTCCTGCCTCCTCTTCCTCCTGCCTAAAACCCTGATGTAGAGTTTGCAAACAATTGCCCAGGCAGGAGCAGAGGAAAAGGAGGCAGGACAGGAGCAAGGTCACTAGAGAGCTCCTGCTCCCTCAGAGGGAACAGAGCCCTGCTCCAGCCTCAGCCAGCACTCCACAGAAAGGTGGCGCCAGGTCTTCCCATCACAAAGTTAAAAAACTGCATCCAAAATTTCTACGAAGCCAGACATGGTGGCACATGTCTGTAATCTCAGTACTTGGGAGGCTGAGATGGGAGGATTGCAAGTTCAAGGCCAGCCTCAGCAACTTGGCAAGACTCCTAGCAACCTAGCAAGATCTTGTTTCAAAATAAAAAATAAGCCGGGCGTGGTGGTGCATGCCTGTAATCCCAGTACTTGGGAGACTGAGACAGGAGGATTGTGGGTTCGAGGACAGCCTCAGCTAGTAGGGAGATTCTCATCAACCCAATGAGACCCTGTTTCCAAATAAGAAATAAAATCAGACTGGGGAGTGTACCTCAAAGGTAGACTGTCCCTGGGTTCCATTCCTAGTACTGCAAAAAAAATTAAAAATTAAAATAAAAAATAAGCTGGGCATGGTGGCGCATGCTTGTAATCCCAGCATTTAAGAGACTGAGACCAGAGGATCCGGGTTCGTGGCCAGCCTCAGCTACCTAGTGAGGCCCTCTGCAATTTAGTGAGACCCTGTTTCAAAATAAAGAATAAAAAATAGAGCTGGGGGTATAGCTCGGAGGTAGAATGCCCCTGAGTTCAATCCCCAGTACCGCAAAAAATAATAATAAGATAAAAATAAATAAATAAAAATAAAATAGGGCTGGGGGTGTAGCTTGGAGGTAGAGTACTCCGGGTTCAAACCCCAGTACCACACACACACACACACACACAAATATTTTTATGAAATCTCATGATTTTAAAAATTCTGGATATTAACTGGAAAATGTTTTTAGTATAAAATATCTCAATATATGACCTCTGACCTTGCCTAAGAGGCCACAGAGGGGCCCCCAGCTGCCACCTGCTGTTCTAGTTTCAACACTGCAGGCCCCAGCCCTCACCAGGGAGCAGGAGCAGGAGCAGGGGCAGGAGCAGGGGCAGGAGCAGGGGCAGGAGCAGGGGCAGGGGCAGGAGCAGGGGCAGGGGGTAGTATCTCTGGGCTGCTGGAAGCTATCTCCCCTCCACGCCCTGCATTTGGCGGGGGGGAGGGGGCACCCCGTTACCTTCTGCAATGCGTCTCGCTCCGGGTTGCCTGGCGTGAATGCTAAGATGGGCTCATTGGCCACATTCAGGGAAGAGGTGTGCTTCCACTGCAGCCTGGGAAAGGACAGGAAGAGGCAGACGGGTCAGCAGTGGCCGCCATTGCCTGCCCCAGCCCGTCTCCCACGGGGGTGCCGGGATGGTCCTGAAGCCTGTAGAACCTGGCAGAAAGGACTGGCCTCGGGGTCCTGGTCGGGCCACTGTGTGTCCTCAGCACGTGACCTGCCTCCTCTGAGCCTTTTTGCCTTTTTCTGCAGCTATAGAGTGAGAATAATCTCAAAGTCAAAGGGCTGTTCAGAATTTGAAACCATGCTGAAAGATTTTGACCAAGTAAATAAATCCCTTTATTTCCTGCAGCACGCCCACCGCCTCACCCCAAACAGGCCCGAGAGTGGCTTCGTTCCCTAATCTGCATGGGTGGTGCATTCCAGAGCCCAGTCTCCTCCTGTGTGAACCAGCTGACCTTCCCTTGGCTCAGGGTGGGCAAGAACATCCAACGTGTGGATCTTGAACTTGGAGGACTGCCCAAAACCAACTCGCAGCAACAGGGAAGGCCGGTTTGGGGGTTTGTGTCTGACTCCTGAGGACTGAGTTTCAAGAAGTGCTTGCCTAGCCGGGCGTGTTGGTGCATGCTTGTAATCCCAGTACTTGGGAGGCTGAGATAGGAGGATCACAGGTTTAAGGACAGCCTTAGCAAGTAGTGAGACTCTCATCAACCTAGTGAGAGACCCTGTTTCCAAGTAAGAAATAAAATATTGGGCTGGGAGTGTAGCTCGACGGTAGAATGCCTCTGGGTTCAATCCCCAGTACAAGGCCTTGCCGGAACCCTGCAATCTTGTTGACCAGTGACCCCCACCTCCTCCCACCATGTAGAGGGGCACTAGGTGTGAGGATAGGGGATCAGAAGCAGGACTCTGGGGTCCCTTGTTGCAGAGATGAGGCCCAGCTCTGCCACTTCCCAGGGACAGACTTCCCACCAGGCCTCAGTTTCCCCCTCGGTACAGGGGCATTATACACTACAGTGACTACAAAGCCCACAGGCACCTGCACATTGACCAGGCCTCCCAGGGGGCCACGGCACAGACGGGACTCACCAGTGGCCCCTTCACAGAAACAAGGTCATTTAGGTGCTAAGAGAAAAATGACTAGTTCAAGGCCAAGATGAGAAGCAAGTGGATTTGGGTCCAGACACCATCTCTGGTGCACGTCCACACTCCCAACTAGAGCTCACCAGGACGCCAACAGGAGCCGGACAAGGTGCTATAGGACGAACCCGTTGCGAGATTGACTAGGTGACCTGCAGGAGGGTCAGGAAGCCAGGGTTGCTCTGGGTGTCAGCAAATTGAGGCAATTCTATGATCCAGCACCAAGCGGCAGCCCCTCCTTTAGCAAGAGTACTTTAATCTAGTACTTTGTGGGCGGCGCAGTGGCCTTGCTTTTGTCTGTGTGTAGACAAAACTATGAAGTAGGCTTGTGTATCTTGGTCTCCGAGTGACACGGAGGTGGCATTTGTGAGCCTGTTTATCCCCAATAGGAAGGCAAAGCAGACTGGCTAGGAGAGGCGGAGGCCACTGTCCTTCTTAGGAAGAACACAAAATCGGGATGGTGTGGACAGGCCCTGCCTTGGCTCGGTTGGGCTTGGTGGGTCTCTGCTGCATATCTGTGCACTGTAGACCTTGGTCTCTGGGCCGTAGACCTTGGCGGTACAGTGCAGCTGTCTGTCTTCCAGTGTAGGGCAAGGTCAGAAAGAAAAAGGACAATGGTATGGGGCCATCGTGCAAATGAGTAGGTAGGGGAGGCCCAGGAGGGCATTCCAGGCAGAAGGGCAGGCACCAAAGCCCAGGCCAGGGAGCAGGCGTGAGGAGAGGCTGACAGGTCAAGACCTCTGGTGGGCCAGATCCCAGGTGCAGGCTCGCAGAGACCTTCCCCTCCTCTCCACCCCCTCCCCAGCCAGAGGCTAGGCCCCACACCCTCTCTACCCTCCAAAGAAGCCAGAGCCACATTCCTGGGCCCCACCCCTCCCTTAGACAAAGGGAAACAAAAGGGGAGACAGAGCTGAGCTCCAATCCAGCCCGGCTCCCAGGGAATCCCTGATTCCCAAGAAAAAAGGGTGAGGCCCATCTCCCAGGTTATCTTGGAGATCTGCAGAGCTACAGACCAAAGCCTACTAGGATAGTCCAGGAAGAAGAGGCAGGTGCAGGCCTCAACAGCCCCCCAGGAGAGGGGAGGGCGTGTCCATCTCCTGGAGCCACTGGGAAGGTTCTGCCTGGGATTTGGGCTGAGTCCAGCAGCCTCAAGAGCACCACACCCATCCACAGGCAAGTCAGACACTACCATCTCCTCAGGAGGAGGGACCCTAAGCAACTGAGTGAGCCCAGCCCCCTGGCCCTGCTTCCCATGGCTCTGGAAACAGACAAACCCAGACCAACATCCACACCCACTCCAAGAGCTCACTCAGCACAGGACTATTAACTCCCGAGCCCCTGTCCTCACCTAAAGACTGGGGACAGGACTGTGTGGCCTGCAGGGGCCTCCTGGCTTTGTTAGAAATAAATCCCATGGCGTCATAAGAAAAGACACCCATTTGAAAGTGGCTGGGCAAGGTGAATTTTACTTTCTGCTACCAGTAAAGTTAGTTAGGTAGGCAAGAACAAAGTGGCAGAAGTATCTTTCTAGGGCGGGTATCTTATTTCCAGTGCAGAGCTCCTGTGCTGTGTGCCTATTGGCAGAAGCATGGCCTTAATCTTTACGCCATTGGCTGAAGGGGATGCTGGGGGAGGGGTTGACACTCAAATTCCAGGAAATACTATCTTTATAAAAAAATACAAGGGCACACACAAGGTTTCACAATGGTGGCTTATAAAATGGAGCCTAAATTAAGTTATTCCTGCTGGGTGTGGTGGTGCAAGCTTGTCATTCCAGTACTTGGGAGGCTGAGACAGGAAGATTGCAGGTTGGCAGCCAGCCTCAGCTACTTAGTGAGGCCCTCTGCAACTTTGACCTTGTTTCAAAATAAAGAATAAGCCGGGCATGTTGGCGCATGCTTGTAATTCTAGTACTTCGAAGGCTGAGACAGGAGGATCCAGGTTCGTGGCCAGCCTCAGCTACTTAGTGAGGCCCTCTGCAGCTTAGTGAGACCCTGTTTCAAAATAAAGAATACAAAATAGGATGGAGGTAGAATGCCCCTGAGTTCAATCCTGAGTACCACTAAAAAAATAAATAAATAAATAAAAAATAAAGAATAAAATAGGTAGCTCAGAGGTAGATTGCCCCTGGGTTCAATCCCAAGTACCACAAAATAAATAAATAAATAGAAAGAAAGAATAAAATAGGGCTGGGGGTGTAGCTCAGAGGTAGAATGCCCCTGGGTTCAATCCCCAGTACCAAAAAAAAAAAAAAAAAAAAAAAAAAATCAAGTTATTCCTTTGATGGAAAAGATCTAATTATATTCCCACAGGTAGAAAGTGCTTGTCTAGCCTCCCCCTCTGGCTCTGATCAAGCTTTTGATGTCCCTAACATTCAAGTTCCCAGGAGCAGGCTCAGGTGCTCCGCTACTGGTAGAATAAAGCTAGCACCACAGGTCTGTAATCATAGCAACTTCGAGAGACCCTCAGCAAGTTAGTGAGACATTTTTTCAAAGTAAAAAATAAAAAGGGCTGGGGGGGGGGTATAGCTAGGAGGTAGGATATACCTGGATTCAATCCTCAGTACCCCCCTCCCCCCAAAAAAGCACCACAGTCCATCCACAACTTAAAATGCAGTGGTTACCAGCTCTCCTTTCCCTCGTCCCTCCCAGAAAGTGCCCAAAACAGAGCTCCTGCAAGCCTCTCTCTCCCCCTCCACTTTCCACAGGCAGAAGTCCACTGTGACTCTAGGGTCACATGCCTTCAAGGCTCTCTGTGCCTGGAAAGTCTCCAGGCCCTAGCTCAGCTGTCGATTCGTCTGAATGTAGCTTAGGGAAGAGAGACTAGTTCAAAGTCCAGCCTGAGTACACTGCAGCCAAGGATTCCCACCAAACTGGGATGGGTTTTTGCCACGGCACCTTAATAGCTGGATCTTGAGTAAGGCTCAGTCTGCTGGAGTCCTGCAAGGCAGAAGATTCCAAAAGAAGGAATGCGCGGCATATCCCACTTTGCATTATATTATATTCTGGAAATTTGGGGTGCTTTGGGTTTTGCTTTCACATTAATTATAAAGGAAAATTTCTTAGAAACACAAGATGGCTGGAGGATTATCCTTCCTCAATATTAGCTGAAAAAGCAGTGCCTCAAGACAATCTATAAGATATTCATTAACCTTTTACAAACATCAGGAAACGGGCTTTGCAAGCGTAGTTACTAAACAGCCTTATGTTCCCTATTAGCACACAGGTTAGAAACAAAATAAATAAACCAAAGAAACTTAGGTCTACTATTTTATCTATGAGTAAAGAAGACTTTAGGACAGATAGTTTGCCCACTTCTTCCTCTTTGTCTCTCTGAAACTTCACCACACATTAACTTACTCTCTAGCTGCCTGACAAAAAGATAAGGACACTGCTTAAAGGAGTTAAACAAATAGTAAAGATTTAAACTAGAGACTCTTCATCGTTAACCTTTAACACTATTTTATACTAAAAGAATTTTTATATACATATTGTATTCTGTAACCTTTACTGTTTTCTTAATCCCATCAAATACCATGGGAAATGGCTTTTCTAAAGATGTACCCACTCAATCTTAGAAAAAACAAGTCTGTAAAAATTCCTGTTCTATATGCCTCATTGTAAAAGATAGTATAAAAAACAGCTACTGAGCCGGGTGTGGTGGCGCAGGCTTGTAATCCCAGCATTTGGGAGGCCGAGACCGGAGGATCTGGGTTCTCGACCAGCCTCAGCTACCTAGTGAGGCCCTCTGCAACTTAGTAAGACCCTGTTTCAAAATAAAGAATAAAAAACAGAGTTGGGGGTATAGCTTGGAGGTAGAATGCCCCTGAGTTCAATCCCCAGTACCGCAAAAAAATAAAAAAATAAATAAAAAACAGCTACTACAAGAAATAAACAGACGCGATTCAACACTGCATTGGGTGTGAACATATTCTCGAGACCTTGTCTCATATTCTCCACCTGTCAAGGGACCCCCGACCCCTCTGCCTCGAGGGCTGGCTCTTGACAGGGTTTTGTTTTGTTTCTGTCTTTTTTTTTTTTTTTTCCTGTAGTTGTCCTGGCTCACAGGCCATTCTGACTTAACATGAGCACCCTTCCATGAGCATTGGCTTAGATGAAGGCAGAGATGACTCACTCACAAGACTCGGGGCCTCTATGAGAACCTGCAAGGACCTCCTCGGCAGGATAAAATCCCTCATTCATTCGTGCAGCCGCCGTATGTTTACCCCGCATGGCAACGGCACAGAGGGCAGGGGATCAGTCAGTATCCGCTCACAGTCACTCAGGATGGCCCGTTTCCTGAGCACCCAGGAGGTGCCTGGCTCCAGGAGCAGACTCAGACCTCCCTCAGAACACCTCTCAGTCCTCCTGCGGTGGGGACGAGGCGCAGTGCAGGGGCTGAAATGGACGCAGGTTCGCCTGACAACCTGGGGCACTCCTTCTGCTCATCTGGGAACCCCACAGCCAGAGCCGGAGACCTCAAGCCAGCCCCCCACCCCCGCAGGGACCAAAGTCTCAGTTGCAAAGGCCACACACTGTTCCCCCCACTGCAGCAGGAGCCGTGGGCCAACCAACGCAACCTCAGACATCTGCAGAGGGAGGGACAGAGGAGGGGGAGGCTCGAGGCTCCAGTTAGCCCTCAGCACCTTCCTGCTGCCATCACTTCTGCCTGGGCTAACGCAACGGCCACTCCTGCCTCACTATCTCCAAGCCACCCTAAACCACAAGCTCAGCCAGAGGGACCACCTGGCTTACGTTCTGAGATGTGTCACTAGGCCACTTCGCTGGCCTGGGAACATCGTAGAGCAGACCTGATGCAAACCTAGATGGTACCAGCCAATCACTGTGATGAGGCAGAAGAGAAGAAACGAAAATTTAGGTAGAAAGGAGACAGACTGGGAAGGAAAAGGAAAAACAGAGTTTTAAAATCTGGAGAGTTCACAATCTCTAACTCCACCCTATAGGGTTTGTCAGGTTTTAGGCAGAAGTCTCAATGGGCCCACACCCTTCCTCTCCTGGACCCCCGCCCCACCTGAGACTCCTGAGGTCCCTGAGGACTTGGCCTCCTGTGACAAAGCGGGGCTGTAAAACAGGAGTGGTGTGCAGCTGCTGCCAGTAAAACATGGTGCGCCACTGTACAACAAACTTTTAAATAGGAGGGAGGCTAAAAACAAGAATAGTAGTATGGAAAATACACACGCCAGTAACAATGGTAGTCGATTATCAGGTGTTATCTGCAGCACGGAACTGTTCCTGCTGTACTTCAAGACTGGCAGTGCAGGTCTACACCAGCGGTCACCCAAACAGGAGAGCACCGTGTGCTATGGTCTCATATGGCTATACCGTCACTAGGTAAAGGAATTGTGCAGCTCCATTATAATCCCACAGGACCACCTCCATAGATGTAGTCTATTGTTGAATATATATATATAATTTTTTTTTTTTTTGCGGTACTAGAGATTAAACTCAGGGGTATTCTACCTCCAAGCTATACCCACAGCCCTATTTTTTTTATTCTTTTTTATATTGAAACAGGGTCTCACTAAGTTACGGAGTACCTCACTAGGTAGCTGAGGCTGGCCGAGAACCCGGATCCTCCAGTCTCAGCCTCCCAGATGCTGAGATTACAAGTGTGCGCCACCACACCCAGCTTGAATGTATATATATAATATGTATATATATAATTATATATAATATGTATATATATGCATATTATATACATATATACATATGCATATATATAATATGTATATATATAATTTTTTTTTTTTGGTGGTACTGGGGATTGAACTCAGGGACATTCTACCTCCAAGCTACACCCCCAGACTTATTTTTTATTTTGAAACAGGGTCTCACTAAGTTGCGGAGGGCCTCACTAAGTAGCTGAGGCTGGCCGTGAACCCGGATCCTCAGGTCTCAGCCTCCCACATACTGAGATTACAAGCATGTGCCACCACGCCCCCTTTGTTGACTATATTTTTAACATGAAAATTTGATCAAGGGAGGGAGAGCTAATGCACAAGCACACACGCTCGGCTCAGAACTACTCAGCGGCTTCTCATTTCTTCTCAAATAAAAACTCAGCATCCTTACGGGGCCTCGGACTCCTTCTCCACCGCCCCGTCCACCCGCTGCAATCCCGCCACCCTGGTCTTTACCGCGGGCCTCCTTGCCTGGGCTGCCCCTCAGCAGACTGGCAGCACACGGCTTGGGTGCGGCTCCCATAGGATCATCTCTAGTCCTGCACTTTTCTCAAAGCCCCA
Organism: Graphiurus murinus; assembly: GCA_004027655.1. Classification (NCBI taxonomy): domain Eukaryota; kingdom Metazoa; phylum Chordata; class Mammalia; order Rodentia; family Gliridae; genus Graphiurus; species Graphiurus murinus. The sequence continues at coordinate 249,241 of PVLC010000250.1, forward strand.
GGGACAACCCTCATCACAGATGTCTGACTGACCACCTGTGTTCCCACCAGGCCACAAGCTCCACACAGTGGCTCTGTCCACTCTGTCAACCTCTGGGTACTCAGGGCCCACAGTAAGCACCCAAGGAAAAAAAACTTCAAAAGCCATGAATGCCTAGCCACGTATGGTGCTGCATATCTGTAATCCCAGTACTTGAGACAGGAGGATTGCAGGTTCAATGCCACCTTCAGCAACTTAATGAGACCCAGTTTCAAAATCAAAAGGGCCGGGGGTATAGCTTGGAGGTAGAACGTCCCTGGGTTCAATTTCCAGTAGCGCGCGCACACACACACACACACACACACAAGCAGTGAATGAATGAATGCACATGTGGTCAGAGCTCCCGGGACGGGATTCCCCCACCCGTGTTCTTCTGTTAACACCTAGGGCTGGACGCACGTCTCTTGGGTCCCCAGTGGCTGAGTCAGGGCTAGCTAAGGCCAACAAGAAGAGAAACAGAAACAGAAAAGAAATTAGCTTTCATTCAGCCTCTGCTAGATAGCTATTATCTGGAGCCTGATAAGGCAAATCCTCCTTATCACTGTGATTAGGGCAGCAAGAGGCCAGCAGCCAGAGAAAGTGCAGGGCCCAGGGGGGGGGGGGCAGCGGGGAGGGGCCAGAGGCCCAGGATAAGGTGCCCGGAAGGAGCTAGGAACAGTGAGGCTTACTGCAGCCAAGCGCTGTGCTAACTGGGGAGCAGGGATCCTCTCCCCAAATCTCCCCTGCAGAGGCAGGAAGGTAGTTCTACAACCTCATGGCCTCTGCTCAGAAGTGACAGGGCAGAATTTGATCCCAGGTCTTTCTCATTGGGGAGACACAGTCTATGGGAACATCTCAGTATGGCTAGAAGACGCTGACCCAACACGGGCAGTGAGTTCGCTGCGCCTGGCCATCCAGCTGTCCATGTCCATCCCAGGGGTCCTTCCATCCCAGCCCGTCACCTCTGCCAGCCAGGGAAAGGCTGGGGGCTCCCAAGGAAGGGCGGGGTCTCCCCCACGCTGGCGGGAGGGGGAAGCAGGAGCTTTGCATCTGTAGTCACTAACTAGAATAAACAGGAGGGACCGAGGATAACTGAGTCCCATACTCGTGCCCCGTGCCACCGCGGGGAATCCCGGCAGGGCCAGTCACTCCGGGCAGCCCACTGGTGGGAGAGGGAGGAGACTCATAATCAGAGGGACACTTGCCAAGTTTTCAGAGTGCCGGGCACCCTTGAAAGGGCTGTTCACAAGTGAGCTCATTTAATCCCCAAGACAACCCTTATTATTATTATCCTTCTTTTCCAAATGATAACAGGGGGTGGCACAGAGAGGTTAAGTTACTTGCCCAGACCCACAGAGCTCCTAAGAGGTAGAGCCAGGATCCAAGCCACACAGCCACTGTCCAACACCGGTGGACAACTTCAGCATTATGGAAACCGCAGGTTCTGTTTATCCCTCCACTCAAATATTTACAGAACACACACTAGCTACCAGGCACCCAGCAAGAGAGCAAGTCCAGGGAGTGGAGGGAAATGTCCCTGCCCGGGACACCCATGCAAGAGAAAAGCCCTGGGTGGTTCTGAAAGTATGAAAAGTACACAGGTAGATGGGCTGAGTCCAGAATCCCCCAGAAAAACTGAGGGGCCAGGGCGGGAGGGTGGTGTCTGGGTTTGGCACAAGGGTAAGTAAACAAGAGACAGAAATTAACAGCCACTGCACACGCACCATGTGCCTGGCTAGCACATTTTTAAAATTGATGTATAAGTCTGTGTCCTGCCCCTTTCCAAAGAGAACATGCAGAGGTGTATCAGCAAGGACACTAGTGAGAAAGTTAATAGAGAAAAGGGCAGAAGTCAGGGGTCAGGGAGGAAGGAGACAGTTGTTTCCACCTGTGAGATGGGGCTAGTCACACCTACATCCAAGGTTGCCAAGCAGCTGAGTAGAATAGCCCACATAAATTTACAGAAAGCTAAAATGATATTCATTAAAACAACTACTGGCTATTTCTGTGTGTCCAGGTTACATGTGATCTCTGTATTCTTATTTGCTCCATTTATACTTTTTACAATAGACACATTTAATTAAATAAAAAGGAAGCACACAGCCAGGCACAGTGGTTCATTCCTGCGATCCCAGTTCTCAGAAGGTTGACACAGGAGGATTGGAAGATAGAGGCCAGTCTCAGCAACTTAGACCCTCAGCAACTTACAGAGACCCTGTCTCAAAATAAAAAGGGCTGGGAGTGTAGCTTCGAGGTAGAATGCCCCTGGGTTCAATCCAAAGCAAGCAGGAAAGAACACACTACCAAGGGTTTAAAGAAAAAAAAAAAAAGCTGGC